>CABHPQ010125383.1:0-24992 GCA_902168405.1 Peromyscus aztecus | reverse complement strand
GGGGGGGGAGGGAGGAAGGAGGAAGTTAACAGTAGCAAAGCTCTGACTTGAGAAACACCATACTGGAGAGCTCTGTAGAGTAGATGAAACTTCAGCTACACTGTAGTGTTTTTCCTGTGGTTCATATGAACTGGTCT
Source organism: Peromyscus aztecus (assembly GCA_902168405.1). Classification (NCBI taxonomy): domain Eukaryota; kingdom Metazoa; phylum Chordata; class Mammalia; order Rodentia; family Cricetidae; genus Peromyscus; species Peromyscus aztecus. The sequence continues at coordinate 24,855 of CABHPQ010125383.1, read as the reverse complement.
CATTTTACAGATTCACAGCTCTGGACACTATCTGAATTCATTCAGGTTAACGAACTTTTAGAGACATTGCTTTGCCTTAGTTTTTACTCCTTGTCAATTTTTTGGAATATGCATTTAACACTAATTTGTTACCAGTTTAATTCCCCCCCCCCCCATGAGGCTGACCTTCAATTTACAATCCTCCTGTCTCAGTTCTGGTAGTGTTGGGGTTCTAGAAGCACACCGTCATGCCCGGCTGTGAGCGTACTTTAAGTATTCTTAGAGGAGATAGATTTCAGAGTGTCCCCCCCTTGGCAGACTCACTTCAGCACTTTCATGTGAGATCTGAAGGGCTGAAATGTGGTCACATGGTGTTTCTGAGAGAAAACTTCTTCTACAGCTTTGTAGTTTATACCTCACAAGGTTCTTTCAGAGCCTACCCATGTTTAGGTCCATTTGTCTTTGCAAGACAAAGAGAAAATGCCTTCCTTTAAAATGCCTTCGAGAGACACTTCCAAGTTTTGCTCAGGCATCTATTTGAATGCTCAAATTAGCCCCATCAATTTGGGTAGTTAGTTTCAACTATTTCTGGCAGAAAGTGAGTCAGAAAGATTTTTATAAAATTCTACAAATGAAAAAAGACTTGATTTCTTTAACTTTCCATTTTTCTGGTTTTATGATTTTTTTCATGTGTCAAATCAACTTGTTCTCTGAAGGAAATAAAGGAACACATGAGTTAATGACATAAGCATTCTCATGAATTACAAAGTACCTTATCAAACTATTTTAAACTAGTTTTAAAAAACAATATTAAAAAAACACAGTTTCATACCATTTGCTTAGCACAGAACAGTGAAGGAATTCTACTGTGTCTGGAGGGAAACACCCTGGACACTCCCAGTTTAAAATGTGGTTTGCCTTTCTAACGGAGTCAAGCCTCTCCAGGCCCTCACTAGGAGCAGAACGTCAGGAAGAACCAGGAGTCAAGGGTCCGCTTGGCCGAGCACCAGCAGTGCTCCATTGTGTAAATAAGCACACAAGTTATGGCGGGCGGCAAACACGCTGGAAATGTTTCTGTCAGTTTCTGCTTCCTGTTTGCTAGGAAATGTCGTGGAAGCATCTTGTTTAAATGCTCTACCCACTAAAAATATGCTATTTTAGGTATAATAATATGCGCCACCAAAGCACTTCCTGACTTTCAAAAGCTGATAATACGTTAAACACACACTCAGTTAATTTTTTAACAAGACAGTCAATTTCGATCCAGGCTGACTATCTGCTTTTGCTTACTAAGTAACTATTGTATTGCCCTGAAATGGAAGCCTGAAGAACCTGGACAGCAGGTGGCAGAAGAGCTCCTCCTGAGGGAACAAGGAAGGCGAGCAGGAGGTGAGAGAACCATTGTTTTTTCCCTCATGCCAACTTTGATCTAAATTTAGGTAAAGCATACTTCCTGTGGTAACTTTTCTCGATGCTATGTTTTTGACTCTGAAATGGTTCTGTGAAGCTGTATTTTAAATGGTGTTTTGGGAGAGAGTAGCAAGAAGGTGCATGAGCAAGGGGCTAGGTTACATTACAGAAAATATAAATCCTGTGTGCATGCGTGTGCGTGTGCATGCGCGCGCCTGTGGACCCTGCTCTTATTAATCTTCAAACAACAGATTTATATTGATTACACACTAATCTTTGTTTCTCAGATAATTTTGATTAGAAAATTATTTCTCCTAAATAATAAACTCAAAAACAAACAAAAAAACAAAAAACAAAAAAACAAAACAAACCAAAAACCCACAAACAAAAAAATCCTAAAACTTTTCTTGCCTGACGTTTATGAAATCATTTACACAAAGTAATAACAAATATCAATCCCTTTCATTGTCCCTCAGGGTCTGAGGCCTGAGACAGAAACTACTGTTTATGGAGGGAGGGGCCAGCCACGCTCTTCACTGAGCTTCAGAGGGTCTCCTGAGTTAGGAAGCTGCCCTCTAGCATGTTAAATCACCTAAGTGACACTACCTGTGCCCGCCATCTGAACTGCCACCACTTCTGTGTTATCTAATCCAGTAAATCTCGAAAGATGGAAACTCAGTTGTCAATAAGGTTTTCCACTTCAATCACACAAGACATTGCTGTTAACTTTCTGCTGTCCTCGGTCCCCCAGCTCAGTTTCACAGCATTATAAAACAGCTGCTGTACGGGACCTCGTGCTGGTGGCCAATGTTTCGGATCAATCACTAATAATGCTAATGTAACTGAAGTCTGCTTCCCGTGTGATCACAGCCACCGACACCCAAGTGAAAGAAGTAAGAGGTCAGCCACTCAGAAGCTGCGTGGCTGGCAGGAACTGGCGTGAAGAGTGGCCTTTGTCATCCTGACTGCCACCCATATGCGGCCTCTGTGGACTCGGGGCTCACAGGCACAGCGTGGGATGGGGGTATGGCTCTCTTGAGGCAGGTGACACACCACCTTCCGACTTGCCACACAACTTTCCAGGGCAAACTACAGGCCATGTTAAGTAGAGAAGCCCTTGTGACTTCCTCACTGCGGAACCAATCATGACTCAAAAAGAATCTGCCAGACAGGGCAAGCCAGCCAGTTCTGGAACTGGGGAAGGCTAGGTGGGGTCACTAACCTCCGTCAGTCAGGGAGTCCACCATTACAGCTGCAATGGCCTATCACTTGCTTCTGGAAGTAAGTGATACAATCAACGGTTTGCCTTCTCACTGTGGGGCCATTCTCACCAGAGTACTGTTTAGAATGACTGAGGGGCCGGGGTGGAAATGTTGGAGAGGTACCAAAATTCCCGTTTGGAGGAAAACATTCCAGAGATCTGTTGTACAAGGTGGTGGAAAACAGTAACAAATATGTATCGAAGAGCAAAGTATTTGTATCATAAAATGACCAGCACACGATGTGACATGTTAATCAGTCTGACAGTGGCATTCTACAGTGGTGCGTATTGTGTATTATGAGGACTGCTTTTTGTTAAAAAAAAAAAAAAGAAGATGATTCTGAACATTACTTTAGGTACCCTGGATTGTTTTCAAGATGTTAACTTTTGGGAGAAGCACAGGAGAGAAAGCAACCCATTATTCTGGCTTTGAATCAATACATAATGGCTTTGGTAACTCTCTCCTCCCATCCATTTTCTCTTATGTGTTTTTTTAACTAACGGTCAATGAGATCCTTCTACATTACTCAGAAGTGTTCATGGAAAGAGAAGAGAGGCAGAAGGATCTTCCCTGGATATGAGAACCAGCTACGCTCCGATCACAGTCAGAGAGAGGTAAAGAGATACTTAAGTCTGCTCTGACAGAGCCCGGACTAAGGAAGTCCACCGCTGCTAGTTTAGGGTTCAGCTGTCTACAGCCTGCCGACTCCTGTCAGTGTATGATCTATGACCTAAGAATGAATTTACCTTGCTCACAGTAAGAACCATGACACCCCCACCACACACACAAATCTAAAGAATACTTTGTGCTCATCACAACTGTCTACTTCAGGGACTGTAAGTAAAACTGTACTAGAGCACAACCACACTTACTTCCTCGGTGTCCACAGCTGCTCTGGCCTACAGTGGCAGGGCTGAATGTCTGACAGGTAAGCTACTGCCTTCTAACCCCATGGTACTACTGTCCCTCTTTGCTGGGGGTGTGTTGGAGGAGCAGCAGATGGCAACTGAAGTTCAAGATGTCAACCCACTAGGAGGCAACTCCCTGATGGGTGAATCTTGGATAGGCAAGGCCCCGAGACCAGACCCCAGAATGTCTTTTGTTTCTGCTGTGCCTTTCCATGTTTGCCTCTGCCATCTTTCTCTGGTATCTGGCATGGTGTGAATGGGTGTGGGGAGATCCCCACTGCCTGTAATGCAGTGTGTTTATCTCATGGAAACATCCGGTTCTACTGGGCAATTCTACCTGTGGATGATTATGAAGACGATTCCTTCCTAAGCTGTACTGTCTGATTGATAATGATGTTACCTTATACCGAGTTTTCATGAATACAAATAAAACAAGGACGTGTGACACAGCCACAGCACCCGAGTTTCTATTTAGGGCCACACAGACTGTGGCTTAGGTTAAAATTCTTTTGTCCTTAATGTTGGGAGATGTGTTCATAGGTTTCGGAGTGCACCACAGCTGAAACAAAGCTTTGAAAATAAGAAGTGGTGGCGCTCGGGAGGCAGAACCAGGCGGATCTCTGTGAGTTCGAGGCCAGCCTGGTCTACAGAGTGGGATTCAGGACAGGCACCAAAACTACAGAGAAACCCTGTCTTGAAGGAAAAAAAAAAAAAAAAGAAAATACAGACTAAGACGTTTTTTGTCAAATAGCTTTGAGGTGAAAAACCCAAGAAGATAATCTGAAGTTTTAGAAAGGCACATAGTTGAATGCAGAACTCTTTAAGGTCAGGGAACAAGAACAAAGCAGCCCAATTATTACTAGCTGATGCACTTTTCTTGCTAGGATTGTTGATGACCAAAGGTGATGACTAATTCCCTTATACCATTTCTGCCCTCAATCTCCTGATATAAAAACTACTGATGAGTGGGTATGCACCCCAAAGATTTAAAGTAGAGCTGACTGATTGTTTTTCATGTATAAAAGTTTAGGTTTGCCGGGCAGTGGAGGCGCACGCCTTTAATCCCAGCACTCGGGAGGCAGAACCAGGCGGATCTCTGTGAGCTCGAGACCAGCCTGGTCTACAGAGTGAGAGTCAGGAAGTGCTTTGACCCTGTGCTGCTGAGGCTGGCCCCCCAGGCAGTGATACCCGGCGATCCGCAGCGATAGTGTAGAATACAGTTTCATGCAAATGAACTATTACAAGATACAGACCACAAACAAAAATACTGTTTTTACTGAGTCACAGATTGTCCCCTTGGAGGACAATCTGTGATACAGATGAGCACACCTGGGAGAAGTCATTAGAAAACTCACCTGGTCACTGGGCTCAAAGCTCATCTCCTCTTTCACAGTTTTCATAGCTATTAGTTTTGTATTACTGGCAGGATCTGTCTTACTGTCCAGTCGCTCAAGTTTGGGGGTTATTTCCGGTAAACCAATATCTTTAGTATCATCTTTATCGAGCAAATAGCGAAGTAGTGCATTCTCTTTCTTCTTGGGGCTCACTGGCTCCGGTTTGACGGCCACTTCTGACCCAGGCGCTGTGCTGCTGGACTCCTGGCTCAGCTCTTTGCCTGTGGCTTCTGCTGTCAGCTTGGCCAAGTCCACAGGGGAACTGCTGTCCTGTAAGAGTCTGTGCAAAATCTTATGCTTCTCCTTGAGAGAGGTGCCATGCGTGGACCCAGGCCCAGGCAAGCTCCCTGCAGAGTCCTTATTTGTGTCTGACAAAGAGCTGGGCAAGGGGGAAGGCTCCATCTGGTCGGACTTGGTGGTCAGCAGCTGGAGGAGTTTGGTCTGCCCTTTACTGTCATGCAGCCGGCTGTGGCCCTCGGCCCTCTCCCCGCTGGCTGCCTGGGGCATGCTGGAATCATTGGGCTCCTTTTGCTCTCCAGGATGGCAGCTGGTCTCTGCTTGTCCAGTTGTACCTTCTGATGGCTCCCCATAAAGTCCAAAACAGTCTTTGGAGTCCAAGCTTCCCATCTTGCTGAGTGGGGGAGGATTCATATTAACTGGGGAGTTTTGCAAATTGCCCATTTTTAGGTCCGGTGAAGCCAACGATGACCCTAAGGAGACCCCATGGCCCTCGCTGAGGGCTTGCAGTGCATTGAGGGAACTGTTGGTATAACTATGGCTATTTCCTGTGCTGCTGCAAACTCCCACAGGGGAATGCAAGCTTCCTGCAGGGGAAAACTGACTGGGTGGGATGCGAGGACTGCCAGCCACGCCGGGGCTCATGCGATGCCTTGGTGACAGCATGGAGGTGGGTTGCCCTGGGTTCATGCCGGGGCTGCTTTGTGAGGGACTGTTCATTTTGAGTGCATAGTTACTACCCTGAGGAGTGGTTGCTTGCATGCCTGATACATGGTTCATGCCCCCAGAACCACCAAACCTGCCCACAGGCATGCCCATTTGTTCCTTTGGGCCGTTCATGGGAAAATTTATATTGCTACTGAGGGTCATGTCCTGACCTGGGTTCCCACTGCACATGGCCTGATGGGCAGGGCTGCTAGAGCTAATTGGATTCAATGGCTTCCCCATCGCTTGTCCAGTCAGATCCGGATTCATTACACATACATTCTGCTCTCTGTATAATGAGGAAAGAAACATATATAAGATAAAAGGAAAAATACCCAGTCAATTGTTATTAATTTGAAAAATGGTAGGGTCTCTTTTCTTTACAAAAGCAGACTACATCTAAGGAATAGGCAAGACTTGGATGAAAACACAGGCAATTACAGACTAGACTGAACATGTACAGTTCTGGACCAAGAGGGATGTTTTTCAGGCAACTCATCAAGATGTCTGTGGTTTTACTGAAGTGTGAGGGGTTAAATTCGACAACTTCCATATTGAAATTTCAGTAAGTAAGCAGGACATTAGAAAGATTCCAATCATGCATCTCCCTCATGAGCAACTGAGAGCTTGTACAGCCTGAAAGAGATGACCCACATAAGTACTACTTGATTCAATCATTTGCCACAAATTTCCATTCCGACAGTGGGCACATCTGTATGCCTAGAGAGTCTCACAGATGGCACTTGGTGGCTAGAGGCCTTGGTGTGGAAAGCTCTGCCCTGAGCTGTTAGTGATGGCCAGTTCCAGAGGCAGCAGGAGTTATTCTGATGGGTATTAGTTACCGTGTGTAACAGAGTCCCACTCCTCTCCGCAACCACTGCAGGTCAGAGGAAGACTGAATGGGTCGGGGAGGTTCTGGGTGACACAGTCTGTGAGTTTAACCTGCCCCCATTCCAGGAAAACTCCGATCCCTCTCCTTAACTGATGCTTACAAGCGGGTCTCTCGAGCGCCACGAGCTTCTGTTTCAGCCTCGGCAGTTGCTTATGAGTTACCAAACATGTTCACCGACTGTCAAACACCAGCTTCAGCTGGGGAGGGGAGGAATGTGCCACCTCGATAATTACTCTCAAACAGTTTCAATCGGAGGTCAGATTTACTAACAGTTGAAAACTAGGGCTGCCTGATTTTTTTTATTCCTGTACTAGAAAGCAAAATAATTGAGAAATGCAATAAACGGGGACACTTTAAGCGGAGCAACTGTATCTGTATATAGACACTGCCACTACCTAATTAAGTTTACATAAATATATATATATATATATATATATATAAACATTTATAGAATCTGAAATTCAATCATTTTCCTAAATGAGTATCTTAAACAATATGCTCTATGACATTTATTTAAAATCAACATTCAATTTTCTTTCTTTTACTACAGAAATAGTTACTACCATTCAATTTAAAGTCTAATGTGAGGAAATTTAAACCCGTGAACAAAAATCAAAATTCACCTAAGAATATACATTGAAAAGTTTAAGCACACAGCATTAGAAATCTTAGCCTTGGCTTCACTTTTTCTGCTCCTGCCTGTGTTATCCCCTGAATTTCCCTTCTCGAGTGTAACAGGAGGGTGAAGCCAAGCCCTGTATTCTTTTGTTTGAGACAGGGTCTTTCTATGTATTCCTGGCTGTCCTGGAGCTTGCTATAGACCAGGCTGGCCTTAAACTCTCAGAGATCCACCTGCCCCTGCCGCCCAAGTATGGCAGCAAAATTCCTGTGTTCTTAATGTGAAATGTAAAATGCAAAGGGCAGCCTGACTTTGCTGGTCCAGTAAGGTGGTTTCTAGCCAAGAGTTAATAGCATCTCATTCACAGTTTATAACGCCATACAGTCAAAGAACAGGAGTCTGTGGACCCTGAGAAGCTACAGGGTGCCATATTGCTCTTGTAGTGTTTCCCTCAACAGAGGAGGGAAACTGAGGCTTAGTGCGCGTAAATTACCTGTGAAGCATGTGTAAGGATATTACAAGCTGAGGCTCGTTAGTCGTCTGAGAACGGATGAGTTTGCTTTTCGTCTGTGCAGCAACAAGAGTACCGTCGGACAAAGAGAAACGGTAGATCTGACTGAACGCCAATCCCTGTCTCAGAACTGCGGCAGAAAGGGAAACAAGGCATGTTTAGAAAACAACTAAACAAGAAAGTAAGAAAAAGAAAGTCAGGGGGCTGAAGCAAGGGAGGACCGTCAAGACATAATAATAATGAGAAACTCCATTAGGTTTCCTACCAGCCTGTTACAAAGTTACAGGTCACAAAACACCATGATATTAAAACATTCATTTACTTTTCACTCCAAATACCAACAAACAATGGATATTTTTTGTATGACAAAGACTGACAGCTTGAAAACTCAAACTGCCCTTTATTTTCTAAGATTTGTTTTTATTTTTACTTTAGTTTTTATTTATGCATATGAGTATTTTGCCCAAATATATGTAAGTGGAACTGGAGTTACAGATGGTTATGAGCCATCATGTAGGTGCTGGGAACCGAACCTGGGTCCTCTAGAAGAGCAGCCAGTGCTTTTAACCTCTCTCTGGGCCATCTCTCCAGCCCCTTAAACTGCTCTTTCTTAAATCATTATTATGGGGCAAAGTGAGTGTAAACAGTTTATCAGGTCAAAATAAGCCTTTCTCTAACTTCTGAACGATATTAGAAAACACCGCAACAGCATATAACCCCAAACGTGGACTCTCCAAGTGTAATCTGCCTTCACTTCCCTTTACAGGGCAAACATCAGGATGAGCGTTACGACACTGTTGTCTGAATACTCATCTTGAGAGGACAGTGCAGGCAGACCATAGGAAGGAAAGGTAAAAGGTCTTCTGTGGGAAGAAAAGGCACGTAAAACTGAAACCCATGCACAGACCTTAGTGATCACTTTACCTTCCAGACAAAGGCCAGATACTTCTATTTGAAGACAAGAAATACAAAGCAAATCAACTGGCTTAATGTAATTCCTCTTATAATAACCTTGAGATTTATGGTCTCGTTGAACCGTACTTTTTTAATTTTAATTTTTTAGAATTGCATTTTATAATGAATATTTCACATAAAAATGATTTCAATTCAGAAAAAATAGTGACAAAACTCAGTTGCTTCTTAAATAATTTTACAAAGACTATCATGTTTCTAATACATAATTGTTAGGACAAATTTTGTGGGCTGACCCAGCAGCCCCAAGTGACCGAGCACATTCACCCTGTCAGAGAAGTGCAGACAAGGGAGGGAGCTCTGATCCCCACAGCTTCATTCTGAGTTTGTCAGATGCCCCTCCACGTTAGACACGATATTGAGACACATCTGTCTGCTATCAGCCACTGCCTTCATGGACTCTGAAGTGGCCGTACTGGGAATCAGTCACTGTTCTATGTGAGTGGTGCTCTGCGAAATAAGCACGTGTCTATAGGTAGCAGAAACACAACTGTGTAAAGGACTCACATTCTCAGTGGCTTATAATTTCAGATTTCCTCTGACCTTGGCTGTGACCGCTGAAGGTTTTCCATTTCCTTTTGGTCTATATACTAAGGAACAACGTGTGAGCACACTGATCATTCAGGACGTTCCCAAACTCAAAGATGACCTAGCATATTTCTTGTACTTGATGTAGGTGTAAACTCCTGGGGTTACCTGTTTCTTTAAAGAATTATTATTTATATATTCATTTTTGTGTGAGTATGTATGAGTGTATACATATGGTGCGTGTTGTGTGCACCTCTGTGTGCCTAGAGAGCCCCAGCAATCCTATCTTACCTTCCACAGTGCAGGCGTGCAAGCACTCGTACCCATTGAGCGACCTCCCCGGGCTCTGGCATTCCCCGTTTTGTATGTCTATGTGCAGTTATCTTCCAGTGGTCCTATTTCTCCAAACCTAGAATAGCCCCTGGCATATTGATATGAACTCTCTTGTGAGGAACCAGGGAGCTGGGAATTAAATGCAGGACATTCAGGATCCAGGGACACTGAACACGCTTGCCAAGGGTAGCTCTTTAATTTCTGCTTTGATTCCAAGCTATTATCTGGTGAAATGGTAGGTTAAATACTGATTTCTGTCCAATATACCATCTGTATTTGCCCTTACTCTATGGTAAGAACAATATTGGAAGGTACACAATGTTTGATTACTTGCTTAATTCTGAAGAAATAAGGATGAGTAAGATACATGTGTGGGAGCAAATGGAAGTAAGAGTACATTCACCATGTCTGTGCTTCTTCATTAAGTGGCCTCAAAAGCATAAGCTTAATAGACAAACCTTACTAGTTAAAAAGCCAAGGTCACAGATGCACACTAAATGGATGACAAACTACAGCTCCATTTTCCACAAATTAGTTAGATTCTCTTCGGCAGAGGCAGACAATTGCCCATGCTGAGGTCTGAGATGCACTGCTCTGCCATGAGTCCCTCACGTGCTGTGGAGCCCACGCTAACCAACTGCATGCTGGCCTGGCCTCCTTCCCCACTCAGCACTTGTTAAAGCAAAAAGATTCTGTTCTGTTTTCAGTTGTTTAAAAAGAAAATCAAATTTTACTTGAGAAAAAGTGACTCTGGGAGAACGTAGCAGCGTGACAACCAGGGTGGGTTTGTGACTTGCAGATGTCATCAGCTGATACTGTGAATGCTCAGGAGCTGGGTACTTCCCCTGCCTGGGTCTCCACCTCCCTGGCTGGGGGTGGGGGTCAATGAGATGACAAAGAAGGACGAGGCCATTCAAAGGCAGTATTCATTAAGGGCTGGGATGTACCGAGAGATGGCTGAAGTGTTGTGACCCAGACCAGGTCAGGTTGCCTCTCTGGGCATCTGGAAACATCTGGAGTCTGCTCTTTGTACCTTGAAGGAGAGCTTAGATTTATTCACTCTTGCAGATTTCATCTGTTCCTCCTTCCAGACTGCCCTTATGAACTGGTTCTTGTTTCCTTAGCTTACATGGAACTTGGTTGTTTTGTCATACATCTAGAAGTATGAGGATTACAGAAAATGACCTTTCCCCCTCTTTCTGTCCCTCTTTGGGACATTAACACCGTCTGCTTTATTTTCTCAGGTAGCTTATTGGGCCAGGCAGCACCAGCACAGGACTCATAAGCTCTGTGAGGTGAACTTCGGGAATCTCTTCTGGGTGGAACATCCCTATAGGAAGCAACTCAAGACACTGCCTACAGTGTCGTGTGCAGAGTCCTACCTTCATGATGGTGCCTCTTGGCATATGACAGCGACTCCCCTTCATGCTGTGTGTGGAACTTCTGAATGCATCTTCTCACCAGATCCTCCCAGCCCGGCTTCATGGCGGCTCTCATGGTGCTCGTGTCCAGAGAAGTGATCTTGCCTACGAGATAACGGCATTACATTTACAGCCTCTATTTTTAGAGAAACAATGAAAATTTAGGAATACATACACTTATTCAGAGTCACTGCCTGAATCTGTGGGGGATTAATCTGAGACTCCATGACACTAAAATGCCTGGGCACTAAAGCTTCTCATGCGAAATGGTACAGGATATACATATGACCCCTATCTTCCTGTGTATTTTTTATTTTATTAACTTTATTTATTTATTCTTCTTATATAGTCCATTCTAATTTGGAATACATTCTCCAGCTTAGGCTGGCCTTGAGCTTCAGAGCATTTCAGCCTTACCTCCTAAATGTGGGATGGGTCTCAGGGATGTGCTATCATTCACGCCTAGCTTCCCTCTCCCCCAATCATTAAATGACCTAATTAATATTATATTCTATACAGGACAGTGATCGTATAGACACATTTCAACAACGGCATCCTTTTGATCTGGGGTTGGTGGACTACGGAGAGAGAACTACAGAATGGGAAAGCTGCAGTTTGGAGCCGGCAGCACAAACACACCTCCCGAAGAAACCCAGAGAAGACAGCCTCTCCCTCCTTCTTGAGCCTCTGCCCTCAGCACTTCCACCCCAGCAGTCCTAGCTACCACAACTTCTCAACACCATGGAGGGTCGGTCTCACAGACAGTCTTTTTTTTTTTTTTTTAATACTTATTATTTATTCTTTTTTTGGTTTTTTGAGACAGGGTTTCTCTGTGTAGCTTTGCTGGAACTCTGTAGACCAGGCTGGCCTCGAACTCACAGAGATCCGCCTGGCTCTGCCTCCCGAGTGCTGGGATTAAAGGTGTGTGCCACCACCGCCCGCGTATTTATTCTTATTTTATGTGTATTGATATTTTACCTGTGTGAGGGTGTCAGATCTTGGAGTTACAGACAGTTGTGAGCTGCCATGTGGGTGCTGGGGATTGAACCTGGGTCCTCTGGAAGAGCAGCCAGTGCTCTTAACCACTGAGCCACCTCTCCAGCCCCCACAGACAGTCTTGTATTCAGATGCTTAGGTGTTCTGAAATGACTGCTTTGGTCTTCTTTGACCAGGACTTACCTTGGAGGTCCTGGCGGGTGGTAAAGCTCTCCGATGAGGGAAGGGCTGGTCTTTCCTTCATGGGGACTCTGCGTGCCACACAAATCAAGCAGGACTGCAAATCTTAAACAGACACAGTTGTTTATCATATTAAGATTTTTATTTGTAGTGACCAAATCAACTCCACTATCTATGACAACACAGCCTTGTAAATCAGAGGGAGTTGCCATGGCCCTCTGCTTCTCACGGAATTAATTCTCTGTCCGGCTGTAGTGGGAGGCAGCTGTGAGGGTGAGCTGGAGCCTCAGAGGGCAGAGGCCGAAGCTACACAGCACACGTGGTCAGAGTTCACCCAAACCAGAGAGTCGGTGACTGGAAACCGCCTCCCTGGTGAAGACAAGTATGGGGACCATTCTCGCTAAGTCACTGAGTGAAAACCAAATTAATTCATAATGAAGTAAACAAAGGAAAAGATCAAACTAAAATCGGATAGTGTTGGTCAGGAGTTGCTGCTTAGCTTCAGGCTCACTATTAACAAACTAGGTAGGTACCTGGTGGGGGGAAGATGAAATTTGAAACAGGGAATACAAATTGCCCCCAATGGAGAGTCACTGTACCTAGTAAGTGCACCAGAATCGCTGCTGCCTTATGGCTCAGCATCTTGACCCGGAGAGTTCCTCACACAGCCAGTGTTAACGTTTAGCCCTGCCTCCACTTCAATTTTTGTAACTTTTATTTTTTATGTGTATAGGTGTTTTGCCTGCATGTATGTCTGTGTATAACTTACATGCCTGGTGCCTGTGAAGTCCAGAAGAGGTTGACAGATCCCCTGAAACTGGATTTATAGATGGTTGTGAGCTATCATGTGAGTGCTGAGAATTGAACATGGGTCCTTTGGAAGAGCAGCAGCCAGTGATCTTAACTGTTGAACCATTTCCCCAGGCCCCACTTTCATTTTCCACATGGAGGATCACTTCTGGGGAACCATGACACATTTTATATACTGGAGAACAGTGACATGTTTTATACACCTTGTAACATGCAGAGCACATTGTATGGCTCTTTCAAGTTAAAGAAAGGCTGACAAAAGGCTGCTCCAGAAACAAAACAGGCTCTTCACATCTTCTCACACCACAGACTTGCAATCATTCACCTTTAAACTTGGGAAGCTTTTTTTAGGGGGGGGGGATATCAAGTAATAGCTGGTATCTTTAGATTAAAATGCAATCATCATGGGGAGTGGGGTATGTGGCTCAGTGGTTGAACACTCCCTATAATGTGTAAGGCTGTGAGTTCAATGCTCAGTATTGCAGCTACAATAAAAGGAAGAGGAAAAAAGGAAAAGAAGCCCTCATTTATGCTACATTTCAGGAACAGACAGATCCACCCCCTGCCTTTTTTCCTATTAATGTAAGAGTCTTGCTATGTCCCTCTGGCTGGCTTGGAACTCACTTGTAGACCACGCTGGCCTCAATCTTGCAGTGATCCTCTGGCTATCTCTTAAGTGCAGAATTACTATGGTTATACCAGCTTAAATAAACGGAATCTTATCTAAGTGCTAGGATTAGAGGTATGCACCACCACACTCTGCCTCAAATCCAATTTTGTTAATTAATTTAAAGATAGAGTCTGCTACATCTTAGGCTGGCATCAAACTTGCTGTGTGTGGCCAAGGGTGACCCTGACTTTTCTGTGCCTATCTCCTGAGTGCTAGGATTACAGGCCTCCTGACAATGCTTGGTTTGGGGACTCAACCCAGGGGTTTGTGCATGCTAGGCAAGCACTTTCCCAAGAACTACATCCTCAGCCAGAATCCACACGTTCTCATCTCTAGGACATAACAGTGAGTTGATACAGGTGTACCTTACATGCCTTTGGAATATCACAGATGAATCTACAGTGCTTTCTTTTGCTGAGTGAACAGAACGAAACTGTCTGATGGTCACACCCAAAAAAAGGCTAATTCTGAAATACCATGTATTTTCTATAATAGCTCTTCATAATTCCTTTCTGATAAAATTAAAAAAATTACACATTTGAATTAACAAGTACTAAACTAATATTCAGTGGCGACTATAGATCATCAATCATCGTAAGTCCTACGTGTATGCACGTGTGTGCACACATGCTGAGAACTGAACCCAGGATTTCACACACATCAACTAAGCACTCCACCTCGAATTACACCTGCATCCCCATTCTGTACTAAATTTGATACTTGCACTGGCAATTTCACGTAAGAAATTGATAATAAAAGAGAAGTGAAGGAATTTGCCCACAGCCAGAGCTATGGCTGACTTAGAGGCTGGCCTGTCTGATTACCTCTAGACTATTTCCTTGCACTGGAGTGCGTCACAAGCTCATTCCCTCCTGTTGCTCCCACAGAGTGCTCTCTGCAGCAACATCTTATACTAAGGAGGGGCTCTCGGCTGTGGGCATTAGCTGGTTGGAGGGCATCTCCTTAGGGAGTGGCCCCGTAAGCTTACGCACCTGGAAGCCCTCCACTGCCAACTCCTTTGTCTGTCCACTCTGCTATTACACCACACTGAAGACGTGGTGTCCACAGAGAAGTTACACAGACTCCATCACTCTCTGCAAAGTATGGAAAATGCTGCTTATACCCATGCACACTCTTCTGGGGCTGTGGCATAAGATTTGCATTGGTGTTCAAGGCAACCCAGGGTCCCCTTAACAGTCACCGTCAGAGCTGCAGAAGTGCCATGGTCACCAGGCACACATGCCCCTGGTTGTGCTACTGCAGTTTCGAATGTTGCTTTCATGTGAATCCTGGCTGCCACGCTGGACACGGAGATATGCGACTTTCATCAGCACAGAACGTTTTCAAACTGAGATAGAACTTAGAGGTACAATGCTTGCTTAGCATGCACAAGTTCAACCCCCACAATGTTATAGAGGAGAAAACGGAACTATACAAACAGTAAACATGGGAAAGAATCAAGGAACTGCTTCACACTTTCCTCTGTGTGAGCACTACTCTGACTCTTCAGGCTGTGACCAGACAGGGTCTCTCTCAGGGTCTGTCCTACCTTCTCCTTCTTCTTTGATGGACTTGGGCTGAGACACAGCAAAGCACTGCATAGCTTCATATTTCTGATGTGCTTCCTGGTTATCATGGCCTTCCTCTTCTGAATCAGGTAAAGGCTTCACCAGCATCCGACAGTTGAAGGTATGGCTGTTCCGCCTGGGAGGTTCGCCAGACCAAGATCCCCCATTCACTGAGAGAAAAGGGACCGGAGATTATAAGGAAATAGTGGGCTCAGGGCTGCCCATTTTAAAGGGCATAAGGAAAGCACAGGGACTTTATACGCCCACGATGCTTGACACTTTCCTGAATCACAGTGCTTTGCAACGCAGGAACTTGAACTTTCACCTTACCGCTTCTCTTCAAGTTCATGCCTTGACTACTTATTAATAAAATACCGAATACTCTATTTTTGGGTTTCTATCTTTGATTTCTTGGAAATTTAGTTCAGTCTGCTTGCATTCTGGTTCACGAGGTGCAAACACCTCTCAAAACTCTGCAAATGGCACCGACAGTTCCGAGCATCCACGTTTTTAGAGGATTTGGACTGTAGCAGTCAGGAGCATGAAAATCAGCCCAAGCTGTGATCCAGACCTCACCGAGAAGCCCCGCCCCATCCAGTTGGTGGGGTTGCCCACACTCCACCCTTAGGACCACAGGGAGGTCTGTTCCTGCGGTTCCCACTGCCATCCCTCCCTCCTGAGTTACCGCATTCCATGGCAGGGTGCTCCGTAAGAGACACCCCAGCTTCTCGGGCCTCCTCTCATACAGACTGCTGTCAAACTTCTTAGAGAAACTTCAGAGTGTACTTTCTAGTGTGTCTGCTCCTGACCCACCCAGTTACAGCCTCTCATAATTTCTCCATGTAGACTTCCTCAGTGGGACTGAAAATTCCTGAAGACAAAGTACTGATACTGTGTCAAGTGAAAACAACTTCACTTCAAAATTAAAAATTGTAGATATTAAGAAAGAGTTGCTGAACTAAGGGAAAGACATCAGTGCTTTCTGAAACACATTAGAAAAACGACAAAACAAAGAAAACCACGACTGATTTGGGTTTCTAGAGAGAGGACCCAAGAGATGGACCAAGGGTGAAAGCTGACCTCTAGAGACATGTGCAGCTGGTGGACGAGCTGCATGTAGAACCACCCTAACGTTATCTCACTCCGCTTCTTTTCTTTATCATCATCCCCCAAAGGAAAGGGCGGCCTTGAGGAAAGCAGTCAGCAGTCAGAGAACACCAGGGGCAGTGGGGGGCGCAGTGGACCCAAGGCCAGCACCTGCTCCCAGGCTGGTGAAGAAAGCCACTCCAGAGAGCAGAAGGCCGAAGCCGCTGCTCTAGTTCTCGAGGGAGGCCCGGCAGCTCCCTCCCAGAGCCCGGAAGACAAGGCTCACTTCACTATCCGCACTTGGGAAAGCTATTCACATAATGGAGACTACACAGAGCCAGCAAAGAGAGGGGAGTTCTTCTTGGTCCAGACAAAGAAGAAAGCGGAGACTAAAGGAAAAGGTGCAGCGTGGAGAAAGGGGAGGGCTCTTTAGACAGGCAAATTAAGAAGCATAAGTCCTTTGAGAAACACATTACTGAAGAGATTGGAAAATTAGTCATTTCAACTATGAAACCTGTTCTTCTTCTACATTTACCAGTGACTGAAACAAAAGACCCCACACAAGGCTCATGATCTTGGAGGACTGCTGCAGTCACGGAAAACAAAGGGTTTTATCCTCATGAGGCAAGGGGGGCCATAACAGCAGGTAGAGGGATGCTCCTATTTACTGGCTACTTTTAAGACCAGCACATACAAACAGCAAAAGGACACTTGCCGATTCATACCTGACCTTATTCCCCACTAAAACATGTTTGTTGTTTTATCTGTGAAGATGTTCTTAACAGTCTAAGTAAGAATACTAAAAACAACCACACTGAGGTGCCCAGTGCCAGCGCTGGCCCACGCCCGCCACGCGCACTTCTGCAGTGTCTAAAACAAGTGGACGGACGTCAGGAAACTTGAGACGGGGATGGGCTAAGCTCTGCGAAGACATATCTGCAGAGCTGCTCAAGAGACTAACATGAAAAACCTGGGGTCAATACCCCCAGACTGTGGCATGTGCCCTAGTGGTCACTTTCAGAACGCCCTATTCGCACATCACACACACACACCACATTTTTTATACAGAGAACTCCACGAGAGCCAAATCTTAGCATGTCACGGCCCATTTTTCAGATGGCCATAGCAAAACCGACTATCCAAGCTGGTGGGCAGTGGGTGATGTAAGGTTTCAACCTGTCTATTTATAAAAAAGACCTCTGCCAAGAGCTGCTACTATTTTCTGAGTTATTTTCACATAGTTCCTATGAAAGATCAACATGATCCTTCATTCAGGATCAGCATGGCATCCATGACTCCTACTGGAATACTTACAGTTGCTGTCACGGCCATGACACAACAGAGCTCTATCTGCTCATTCTCACCAAGAAAACATGTGGGAGGGGAAGGGAGACTGCGGGGCATCAGCTGACATTCACCTATGGACTTTGGCAGCAGGTTCTTGACGAATTCAGTGTGGTCCCCGACATGCAGGATGCTGTAAACACTTTTGTTCATCAGCTCTTCCTGGTTATACCTTAGGTACTGCGTCACATTCTCTGATACGAACACCACGTTGCCTTCCAGGTTCACTACGAAGAAGAACCCATCGAGGGCCTAAGGAGAAAGACCAACTGTATTAGAAAGGCCACAACATAAAAGCCAAGCAGCTGTTAGGAAGGGGACCAGCTCTGCAAGGGAAACAGTTTCCTTGCCCTTCAATTAACACACTTTCTCTCGGGAAACAGAAATGATTTCCTTCTAGTCAGTGGAAGAGAGGCTAGGGAAGGGTCTCTTGTTAGAACCAAAAAATAAACACTGTGTCTGTTAATCTACCAGGAAATACATGTACAAATGAACACATGTAGGGCTTTATCTGTTTCTCAGACCAGGATAGAAAGACTCTACAAGGCTAGCCCAAGAGCCCTGTCCCCCAGCCCATACTGCGTCACTTTGTTCCACACTTCTGCATGGTGTGCAGTGAGAGCAAGGGGCCAGCGATCATTTTTTTCTCAGTTTAAAAATAAGTACCAGGGGAAATCCCCTAATTTTTACCACTTTCGAAGTGGCCAGGGTTTAAGTGAAATCACAGATGGTCTCAGACCTTCAAAGCGACATCCGGCCTTCATTGTCTGGTGTGTAAGGAAGGATTTGGGCCGGGTCTCTGGCACGGTGAACTCATGGGGATGGCAGCATGGACCAAGAGTGCCCCCAGATTAAGAAATTGGCGCCTAAGTTATCTAAGTGTTGGTAGCATGTGTCCTGTAATGGTCTGTCTCACTCTGGTGTCGCTTCACTCTAGATTACAGAAAGGTGAGTTAAACCGTCATAGGAAGTGAAGATAAATAACAGCCATGGGTATGTTCACTCTGCTCTGGGCACACTGTGTCCTTCTGGTGTCCTCTGCTGAATCCTGGGGACCCAACTGAAGCCTGACCTTCCGTGTCTGCACTGGCAGTGATGGCGCCTTTCACACTTCCAATCCTTGCTAATCAGAGTTCTGCTGCTAGACACTGCTCAGAGCTCCCTCCCAGTCAGTTTACTCCACTTAGTTTCTTCACGATACATGTCTATTGCACTTGTAACATGAATGTACCACGTCCAGTTCCACATACAGTGGATATAGATGTCCAGAATGCTGACAAGTTGTTTACGAGAGAAAGAAAGAGCAGACAGGGTGTGGTGGCATACATCTACAACCCCAGCACCCGAGCGGCGAAGGCAGGAGAACTGCGTGACTTCAAGTCAAGTCTGAACTACATGTCAAGACCTGTCTTGACACAATAACAACCAGAAAAACAACAATGAAGCCAAGACGCAAACCAAACCAAACCAAACCAAAAACATTGCCGCAGGTTAGATTTTTCGTAAATATTCTGTCAGGTTTTCTCTACAATATGAACCACATACAGGGTAAAGCAAGACTATAAGTACATAAATGGCATGCACACAGGCTGCACCAACCAGTATACACCGGCGTGTGCTGGCAGGGGCACAGGAAAGAGCATATGCCCATCACAGACCCTGTGCCCCTCGTCAGCTCACTGCTTCTGCTGGACACTCAGCAGACGTTCTCAGGCTTTCATCCCTGAATCACTAGCACTGGCTTTTGGAAGAGTATACCACTTCTTACGGCTTGGTACCCTGTAAAAAGGCTGATTTGTAGCCTAATAAAACTGAAAGATGAAAGTGGCTGTCTTCTAAAACTGTTTGTGTTTTTTAAAGCTTACTATGATATGCTCTGATGAAAAAAGCGGACATTTGCTTCTGTTGCCTAGCAACCACTATGCTATGATGCAAGCATGAGTGTGCATCTATGCCTAGGAACAGCTCTACTAGAACGTGCTTTCCCTGCTTAACTGATTACATGTAAACAGGGATAAAGGTTTCAATTTAAACCATGAGCCACTAGATTCAGGTCCTTCTGCTCTGATATATTTATTTAGTACTAGGATTCTATACAGGCGCTTGCTCTATGCACTCAATTCCCAGAAGATTATTTTCAAACAGCAAAAATCTTGGTTTGATTTTATGAGATCAGGGCCGCTGACATCCAGCAATCCAATTTCTACGATTAACAAACTTGTTCTCCAGGGCTCAGCCATAGCCTGTGGTTGCTCTAAGCATTTCTTTTTAGAAGCCTCAGAGGTCTTCTGAGGAGTCTCCAGTGTTCTTTCCCCTCCCCAGACATAACAAACAGGTATATAGAAAAATTCCAAGTAAATTTCTGCTTGCAATTCCTAAGGTTTTCCAAAGGAAGCTGCCCACTTCTTTTATGGAATTCTAAATAGTCACCTGGTCACAACCTTCTTTACTGCTTTAAGAACCAAATGGGAAGTGTTCCTCTATGGCTGTGACGAGTACGGAAAATCCCATTAAGTGCTGTGCCCCTGCGCACAAGGGCCAACCTAGGTCATTTAAAGCCTTTTCACTGGCAGGTCCAGCCCCAGGGAATGAATTTTGTTATTTTTAAATGCAAAGACTGGGTCAGGAGAGCTTTATTCTTCCATCTCCAGCCCCCAGTTATACAGCAGGTTCCTACAGAATTAGGTTTCTAAGAAACAAAAATTATCTTATGAGAAAAGGGACAGTAAGGTCAAGAGAGTACTAGCTAGCTTTGTTTTAAAAATCCCCGTTCTTACTCCCACGTGGCCGCTGCAGCAGCACGGTGCTTCCGAGACGACAATGCCGCAGCTCTGGCCACGTGGTCCTTTCGACTCAGAACGTCATCAGCAGAGCAAATTACTCGGAGAACTCGCATAACTGATGTCTCAGCATCTCGGTTTCTTTATTCAGTGGTATTTTTTCTCTCATCTTACCATATCCCACATGTAGAATTTAAATTTTGAAAGAGGGACAGCAAAGCACTTTGTTTAGTACTAGTTAACAGAACTAGGGAAGATTTTATAAGCTTGAGACAGTAGCTGCCCTACGGCCTCCAAGAGCAGCCACTCTGTTACGCTTTCAAAAAGTCCCTTCATCCAATTTCAACCTTCATTTTTATGAGACAAATGAGCTAGTTTGAAGTAACAGCCCTAAAAGCATCAACCTCTTTGGTTTTCACATTTTAAGCTGTCTATGCAGGCAGAGGCACACGACACACGTGGACGCTGAACCAGAGGAACGGATCCCACGGAACTTAACAGGACGTGTAAGTACAACTCTGGAAAAGGTGGAAAAGCTCAGTGGACAGTGAAGGCCTGCCGGCTTGTAGTCTCATCTAACTGAGCTCTATGTACTTGTAAACATACACGTGCAGGAGACAAGAGCTCTAACACAGACACATGCATTAGTGAGCACAGGAGCATGGCTTCGCCTTAAATTATGCTCACCTGAAATTCAACACAGCATGTGAATACTGAAAACATTTAAAAACACAAAACCAAAGGAGGGTGTGGTACCTCAAGCATCATAGGCCCCAGTGCATCCTTGTCGATGACACCCTGCCCTGTGGAGGACACGTCTGACTTCTGCACTTCATCTATGTTGGCAGCTGCTGCTTTCTCTGCAACAAACGGAAGAGCAAATTAAATCGTGGTGCTATTTCAAGGGCAGACTAACAGCAAACTCTCCAGCGGGGTCAGATGTATCCATAAATGAGTTAGAGTACATCCCAACTGCCCCTGTAGCAGAGGAATGTCTGGAAGGAGGGAGCTAGCTGTTACCTTTTACCTCCAGACCAGGTACGTCAGAACTCCTTTCAGGCTTTTGAGAAAATGAGTTTAGAGGTTTCATGCTGGTCTCTAGCAGGCATTTTAAAAATACAGATTATGAAACTGTAGTATACTATGGCACAATTAGTTTCTATTCAGGAGAGTCTCCAAACTAGCATGGGGGGAGGTAGTCTGTTGCTCAGAGTTCCATAGCAAAATTAGGGGACACATCCTCCACATTGGAGGAAGAATAACAGAAGCCTTGACCTAACTTGTTCAAAGGACTTAATGACTTAAAGCAGGGGGAGGAGGCATCCCCAACCAGGTGCTTGGAGAGCGCCAATGGCTGAGCTTTGACTGTACAGAGGCACTGGAGAGCGCTCCTAGATTTAAATTCCCAGGGCTGAGGACACCATCAGCATGAGACACTGTAAAAAAGTGCACAGGAGAAAAGATGTGTGGCTATCAATCCATGTGTAAATGAGCTCCTTTAAGGATGGTAAAGTCAGTTTACAGCACAGCATACAGAGCCACAACCTGCCAGAAAACAACACAGAAGCAATGTGTCAATTACTTGTAAACCGAATAAATTACATCCTTGTTTACGCTGCATGTTTTCATTATAACTAAATGCAAAAAAATAAAAAGTCCAAACCAATAAACTGAAACTCTAGTTAGCATTCACAATCAACTTGCTTTTTCATGACCGTAATAACTTTTTTTAATAAAAACAATTTTATACAGCATTTTGAAAATCTTTTTAAGCCACATTTATGGAAGCTAAAAATAAGCAGAAAGTATGTAGGTCCTCCCTATCTAGCCACTCCCAAAGGCAAGTCTTGGTGATGTGTATTTGCCAGCAGAGAGAAGGTGACTGACTAGGTAGCTCAAGTTGTACTCCACTATTAGGTCAGAGCAAACCACCTTCTTCAGTGTGCCAACGACAAAGCAAACAACACGTAAAACACACACACTTTAGAAACTACCAAGCTGGTTAGGTGAGGTGGGTCAGTGGGTAAAGGCAGCTGCCGTCATGCCTAATGACTTGAGTTTGATATTTGGGACTCCCATGGTAGGAGAGCACCAACTCCCATAATGCTGTCTTCTGAGCGCCATCCTTCCCCATGGACACACACAAAACAAATACAAATGTAACAAAGGGTTTTAAACACAACAAAACAAAAAACCCAGGGCTGTCTACAAATGCAACTGTTGCCAGCCCACAGGGTTTGCATCTCATTCTCCTCACCCTGTCCACTTGCAGCATTTTCCTCAGAGCCGATCAACAGCAGCCCGGCCTGCCTCTCCGGACAGCTGGACCACCTTCCTGACTCACCCTCCCAGACAGAGATGTGACTTGGTGGCCTCTCCACCTGCGTGCTGTGGGTGTCACCTGTGGCATCTTTTGCTCCCTTCCCTGCTAACTCCCTCGAGCTGTCTCCACAGGCTTTGTCTCAACCTAACGGTCCTCAGAGCAGGAAGCATCCCTCTTCTCCTGTCACAGGACAGAGGACTAGGTCTGTCACGGTATCAGACTCTCTCCTCCCTGCTATGTAAACCCTAAACAAACACATACAGAGTTGTACTTTGGTGTTCAGCCAGTAAGCCTACTCCTCTGTCCGCAGCTACGGGATCAGGACCTGAGCCCTCACATCTCTTCCCTACGTCTCAGGGAATACTCTGCTGAAGTGCTGGCCTTTCCTCTGTAATGCTGCCCCTGCGTGCTGCCCATGTGTAGCCCTCAGGAGTGGGCCGACTGCTATCCCCATCACCGCCTTATGGAGGCCCCTGCATGCTTCAGACATTAAGCTTCCATGCTTCATTAGTCCTAGAGCTCAAAACTCAGGCACTATGTACGCACTGTGGGTTTCCAAGGGCTCCCAATGCCTCCTTCCTTCGTTTCCTCTCCAGTGTGGAAGAGCGTAGGTGTTGCTGACCCGTGCTTGGGATGAGTACACTGTGGCCTTTCCTGTTCTCCTCACTGTCTGTGCGGTGCATTCTCCCATCAGAGATGTCCTCCCAAGAGGCTCTCAGACTGTAGGAGCATGGCTACACTTGGAAGACCTGCCTTGCCACAAGAGCCTGATATACTTCTAGAGCAGTGGTTCTCAACACTCCTGATGCTGTGACCCTTTAATATAGTCTTCATGTTGTGGTGACTCCTGACCATACAATTATTTTTATAGCTACTTCATAACTGCAATTTTGTTACTGTTATGAATTACAATGTAAATATCTGTGTTTTCTGGTGGTCTTAGGCGACCCCTGCGAAAGGGTCGTTTGACCCCCAAAGGAGTTGTGACCCCACTGTTCTAGGTTATTATCTGTATATTCTTGCCTCCTTCAGTCCACAAAACAGAACACTGCCCCAACAGGATGCTGCCCCACTGGAAGGCTTTCCCATTTGAAGAGAGATTCATCACAAAGAGGACCACATCTGTATTCTCAATGGCCAGCACTGTAGGGAAGGAATGTCACTAAGTATTGATGTCTAGCTGACAAATAGGAGTTTCCCTGGTACTAATTCCCAGAACATCAAGAATAAGTGAATTAGAAGGTTGATGGGAATAGGAAATTATTTTCCCCTTTGCTTCCCTAACCCTTCAGGGTACAGGCAGAAGACCAGGAAAAGAGGAAACAGGTAGGGCTAAGGAACATGGGCTAGGGTTTCCCCTTTGCTTCCCTAACCCTTCAGGGTACAGGCAAAGACTGGGAAGAGAGGAGATGGGCAGGGCTAAGGAACATGGGCTAGGGTTTCTGGAGAATCATTTGTCTGGACATAGAAATTTCAATGCAGCTCTACTCCCACAGGCCATTCTTCTTCTGTTAAATCTCTCTATCTTATTCCTTTTAAATGATGGACCTGGGTCTGGCATGTGGTTTAGTGGTAAAATGTGAGGCTCCGGGTTAAAGAAGGAGGGAAGGAGAGAAGGGCGTGGAGAGGGACACCTGACTGAAGTTAATGTTGGGGGCAGGGAGAGATGAGGCAACAGTTACCCACTGAATGGGAACACTGTACCTACCACTGACAGCTCTGAGATCAGCCTGTGCTCTTAACTGTGAATCCTTCTCTCCAGCCCCTAAAAAGTTTTAATCTTAAAAACACAGTATTTGCTCTTTAAACACAATAAAATAATACTACTTGAACTTAAGATTACAAAAATTAGTGTCAAAGAAAATAACCCTCAAATTTGTTACCACGAATGTTAGGTACTTTTCTCATTGTTGTGACAAAAAATACT
>CABHPQ010125378.1:0-12553 GCA_902168405.1 Peromyscus aztecus | reverse complement strand
GAATTTCTTACAGGAAGGAATTACATACCTGCCTATACAGTGCAATAAATGTCTCCTTTAAAAAGAAATAATTTCTGAGCTCCTCAGCACAAGACTTACAATGGAAAGACAGCACCGATATTAAATTTTAATATACCCAATATTGTCATGTAACAATAAATCAGCCAGTAAAAAGCAGCAGAGCTTTTTTTTTCCCCTGGTCCTGTAAAGACTTCCAGAGCTTTAATTTGAATGGATGTTGGGTTACGATTATGGGTTGGGATGGTGAAAGTATGCATTTGCGTCTCTATAGCACTCGGCTAGGGTTGCATGGGGTGGTTTCTGTAATATCACAGTGGGCTGTTCTGCCAGTATCAACCAGTGTTCACTTCTTTTATTAATGCAATAAGCTATAAATGTGACAAGTTTAGAAGCTGAACTAATGATAAAGGGAAAGGATTGAATGGTCCAATCTTTTTGTTTCATGGGGCTTTGGCAAAAATGGTCTATTTTCACTCCTAGGTGCTCATGTGGGAAAATGGGTCTATACATTTATTAATAACAGAAAAAAAAGAGGCTCAAAGGCTAAGCAAAGAAACTTCTAGAGGGTGGACTTATTCAGCCATCTCCAGTCAAGACTGACCCTGTTTGGAGCTCTCTGTGCATGACTGGAGTTTGACACCAGACAAACCTTGATTCTAAATCTTGATTGAAACCCTGACTCTGCCACTTAGCGACTGTGTGTGTGTGACTTCAGATGTACTGTTAAGTCTTCTTGACACTCACTTGGCCCCTGTGAACATGCAAGGCACAAACCGTGTTCTGTAGGGATGGTCAGGGGTAGTATCGTATAGAAAAAAGTACGAACTCTGCAGAGTTATGGACAAATGCTTCACCTGCCTTGCCATTTCTAAACATTAAACTCTGTCTACAGCCTGCATGCTTTCTTACAAGGAAGGTCTTTGACCTGTCTCCTTAGTTCATTATTCTTAGAAGACTAAATAGATCCGTATTTAAAGTGATTAATGGTGCAGGGCATCGGTGAGGCTTTCTAACTAGCAGGGCCTATCAGCATCATTATTATTATAAGAGGTTTTCAGGTTCTTCCCAGGACACCGCTGGAGATGACATAAATGACCCTGACCCCACCGACTCCTCATTATGGCACGAATGGGGGAGGAAAGGGAGAATCTCCAACAAAAGGCCACTGTTTTAACCAACAAAATGTGTTCAAAGCCTTCCCTAAATCCTCTATTATAATTAGTCATGTAAGGCCACACGGAGACCCTAGGAAGCCCTAGTTTTCTGATCTACTTGCTGTGCCGGGTTTTGATCTATGAGAGTTCAAGGATGTAGAGGAACTGGGCATTCACGCACAAAGCCACCTTGGCCCTAAGCAGGTAGGGATGCTGTCGCCTCCTCCAAGAGGAGAGAGTGAAATGGTAGGGCAGTAGACAGTGGAGGTCTGTGCACAGGGCACAGCTGATGGACACAAGCTCCTGCCGTTGTGCCCAAGCAGTGCTCTGCCTGAGCTTCCTCATGATGGCTACATGGCGGCCACACCTTCCCTCACAGGCAGAATGGAACAGCAACAGTCCGAGTTGATCTGTCAGCCGCACATTAATCATCGCGGCAGACAGAAATGCATTGGAGGTTATCTCACCCGTGGTAAAAGCCAGCATCTGCTCAGGGAGGGGGCTCCGAGGAGTCAAGGGGAGAATGATGGATAGGTCTAAACAGATAAAGTTTCTTTTTGTGGTGATGTTACATCTCGCTTAAATAGAAAATGTGATTTACTTTCCCCAAGGCTAGAGATGAGCAAGACAGTGCTTTGGGGACCACTTTGCTGCTAGGATTGTGTTTAGTGAATTTTTTTTTATGCTTTTTCACAAGTCAGAAAGAAAAGTAGCCAATGACTACTGTTTACTGAATGCCAAGCCCTGAGCTCTCTGTGTATGTTCTCCTAGTTCCTAATGATGAGGCTAGAAGTTGATAATATTACCCCAATGTTACAAAAGAAAAGAAATGAAAGTCATGATCTTTAGAGACATATTGGCATCTGTGATAGTTCACCCACTCCTCTATAAGCTAAGGAAATAGTGGTGCATGTAAAAGACAGTCTGGGGCTGGAGAGGCGGCTGTACAGATAAGAGTACTTGCTATTCAAACATAAATATTACATTCCCTGTGTTTGGATCTCCATCATTCATATACAAAGCTGGGCATTGCATGTCTGGGACACAAGCTCTGTTTGAAGCAGAGACAGGAGGAACACTTGGGTGTGCCAGCTAGCAGTATAGTTCCAGGTTCAGTGAGACACCCTGTCTCAAAGAAATAAGTTGGAGAGTGATAGAACAGGATACCCGACCTCACACCCCACCTGCACAAACACTTGCAAAATGCTCATATAGCACCCAAACATATACCACACTCATACACATATGTGTACACACAACTCATACATATATGCATGCATGCATGCATACATTATACATACACATACATTTTAAAAACAGAGAACCCCTCACTGTGAGGAACTACCAAGGAAAAGAACTAAAATTAATATAGAAAGAATAAATAATTGATTCCAAGTAACGATAATAACTTACACATACCTCCTTTAAAAATCAAGTCATGTAATAAGTAGAGCGATTTGTTAGCTAATGGACTGTCCTTTTAACTAAGAGGACATAGGCTGAAGAGGGGGGTGTCAAGTTGGAGCACTGAGCTGTGAAAGCCTGGTAGAGAAGAGCTTCATGAGCACAGGCAGAAAAGCTAGCTAGAGAAGCAGAAGAAGACGAAAAGAGAAGACCCGGTGCTCAGGAGGTAGTGGGCACCTGGGAGTCAAACCGCTGAAGTGCCACAGCTCATCCTAAATAGACTCTGGAGACAGAGCCAGTGTCCCCCAAGACTGTCCTGGAAGCTAAAAGGTGGCTTAGTCTTATGTATTGTGATGGGCTCAAAGCAATGTACTGAGGAGTCCAGGCCATGGGTTTGGAACCAGCCTCCCAATTACCACTTTACTTCACACTGACTATAGGATTTCATTTAGGAAAGCTAGCTGACTCATCAAAGGCCTTCCTTTCCTCATGAAAAAAGTAAGCAACCACATAAGTCCTTTCCCCAGCAAATTATTGTGGGATTAGAGATAAACTGTGGCAGGGAGGGGCCGCTGACACTGGTGCTAACTCTTAAAGCTCTCACCACTCTTAGAGGTTTTCTAAATGGATGAAAGAAGCGTTATTTAGTATGAAGGTTTAGACAAATCCTAGTTCTAGGAAACTACAACACACACACACACACACACACACACACACACACACACATCACTTTTCTCATTTAGGATAAAAGGAGACACATATTTTTGTTTGCCATTTCCTGAGAAATGACCTCATATAAGCCTTTGTCCTTCAAGGTCTAGTCCACGTATATATTAAGATTTTTCAGAGAAACAGAAGTGAGATGTATATATAGAGAGAAATCTAGTGTAAGCCACTGGCTGACAGGATTGTGGAGGCTGACACATTCCAAAGCCTGCAGTGAGAAATCTGGAGCAGCAGGTCTAAGTCCTCCCATCTCTGAAGCAATGACAATCATGGAGTTGGATGGTTGCAGGTCCAGCTCAAGACTGATAAAGGAGAGCCAGTCTCAGTTTAGGTCTGAGACTGAAGGCTGGAACAACTCAGTGTCCCAGCCTAAAGGCTATGAGATAGAAAGAGTTCCACCTTGCTCAAGAGGGTTTTCAACCATCTAGACAAGGTCCACCCAAATTAGAGAGGGCGGTGTGCTTTACTGAGTCTACCAATTCAAGCATCAACACTAATCCAAAAGTACTCATTCATGAATGTGAGTAATGGAGTGTCTCAATGGACTACTCAATGAAGTATCCGAACACTCCATAACCAGCTGAGTTGCCAGGTTCATTTAGCAATTACATGCACTTCAGTTGGTTTTCCTTGAATGGAAGGGCTAGGGAATGAATAGGAGTCACTCAACTCCAAAGAATCTGAGTGGCCTAAAACTGAAATAGGACTCCAGCTTGGTACTTTGCCTGAGAGTGAGAGAACTTGTTGCCCCAAAGTGGCGGAATCTCACAGGGAGACCACTGTGGGAAAAAATCAGAAAGTCTGGATTATAAGTCACCTGACCATGCAGCAGCAATGAAGGTCTCCAGGCTAGTGAGGCAAGGAGAAAGCCAGGCCACCAAGAGCACTCTAAAGATCCAAGTCCTTCAAGAAGTGACCATCTTCAAGAACAACAGCAAAAATATACCCCATTCATTCCTGGAGGTCTTGTTACCCTTTTACTTGCACTGCATCCTTCCCTATGATACTCAGGAGAGAGACAGACTAACAAATTGGTTAGTCTCTTTTCTCCAAGAGCACCCAATACAGCCTTAGGAGCAGAGTTGATTTAATTTGAGGAGGAAGGATGTGGCAAGTTTTCAACTGTGTGTGTTTTGGATCAACCCATGCTGTTCCTTAAAAAGAGCATCTGACTTGTGGGGGAAGGTTTGATAAATAAAAGCTAAAGTGATTATTTCTAATAAAACAGTGTAACAAGACTCTCCACACAGTAGCTGGTAGCTTTCAGCATTATATGAAATTACAACAAACTTCCCAGGTGATCAAAGAAAATTTTAAGCCAGAAAGACTTATTTTATTTCACTTGGACTGTAACAAAACACTATAGACTCATGACACAAGAGAAATTTATTGCTCAAAGGTCAGGAGGCTAGAAAGTCCAAGCTTGAGATCCTAGTAGATTCAGTGTCTGATGGAGCCTCATTCCTTATAGCTGTCCTCACATGGAGAAAGAGACAAGCAAGCTCCAAGGGATGTCTTTCACAGGGGCAATGACACCATTTATGAGAACCCTGCCCTCATGACATAATCACATCCTAAAGCACTTTACCCTCATTAGCTTTTAATATAAGCATTCAGACCACAGTGCCCCTCTTACTTAGACTTGAGTCTGTCCTGTCATTTATCTGAATGAAGATAATTTAATAAAAATGGAAGATGTTCTATATTTGCATTGTGATCAGGGCAAGCCTCTAGTTGGTAAGTGTCTCAGACAAATAAAACTTAGTCAATAGTAATCTGAAAGGAAAAGTCAAGTATCCAAGGTCAAGGACATCAAAACGCCAGTGTATGTCTTGAGTGTCACTACCAAAGAAGCAAGCTCCCTTTCTGAGGGAGTATGAATAAGAGATGCATAATCATTGCTAAGAAAAAAAATATTAGACACCAGATATAAATGAAATTTTCTGTTTCCCCTACTTCTTGAATCATTTCAAAACTTCAAAATCCTCCTCCCTACTCAATAGACCCATGGAAACAGTGATCCTAACTATAGCCTAGGTTGAAGGATTGGACATAGGGAAAACTTATTATATATGGACAGACAACCATCCAAGTACACTTGGAACAAATTCTCTTCCAACAAACCATATGTAAAGCAATTCCTTGCTGTACACTATTGCGGGTATGTTTGCCCCCAAACTATATCATTATTTTGTGCATTTATAGGAAAGAAAAAAAAGCAGCATTTATCCCCATAGGTCACTAGGTTCTAAGACAACATTTATAAGTCTATAACTGGCCTCTGCATCTACTTAGGCTGCCTAGAATTAGGAAGAATATAGCTTCTCTCGTTTTGTGGAACTATCTGAAAGCAATCTATTATCCCTTCACTACCCTTCCTGAGTCTTGCTTACTTTTGAAACTTTTATTTAGACATTTTGAGAAAACATGTTTTTGTCTCATAGGTACCAGGAAAGGAAATCCCTCAAAACAGGAAAAAGAAAGTAAGAGTACTTACATGTTTCAGTCTGTTTGGTGTTGCTGTAACTGAATGCTTGATGCTGGGTACCTTATCAAGAAAGGAGATTTATTTGACCCATGACCCTGGAAGGTCCAAAGAGCATGGTGCTGGTGTTCTGACTGCATTACAATGTAAGAAGAATTTGGAAAGGTACTAGCAATGTACAGAAGGGATAAGTATATTGAGCAATTTATTTTATAACAACTGACAGTTGTAAAATCTTATTCCTACCAGGCTTGACCCATTTGTCCAAACCAACATTATTATATTGATGAGAATTACTGCCCCATGGTCCAATTACCTCCTACTAGACCCCAAGTCTTTTTTATAAAAATAAATTATATTTATACACTGAATGAGTATCAATAGTCAACACAAATCCAAAACCAAATGATAGTTGACTGGGGTAACTTTGTACAGGGTATCACCAGAAAAGGCATGGTAGCATGTGGTCAGTGACTTTATCATCATTGTGGTGGGTAACAGAGATGTGCTAGATGGCCCGTGGGAGTAGGAAGCCCAATGGCTATCAGGATAGAGCCTCAGTCAGAAAGGTCTTGTCTTCTTCAGTAGAATCACTGGTCAAGACTCTAATTCTTAAAGGTTGTACTATCTCTAAATACTGCTATATTAGGAATCAAGCTTCCAGTACATCACTTTTGGGGATCACCCTCAGTCCAAACACAAACCATAGCATTGCACATACACATTTCTGTTAGGACCTTGTTTTTATGCGTCTGGATTTTAATTACTTTATAATAGTTAAAGCAACATAGAAAAATGTCCCAACAATGTATGATGCTATATCAGTGAAATACAAGCTACTTCCCATCTCTACCAGCAGTTTCCCACTTTGGTTTTCTGGCAGTGGATACTGACACACATTTCTCAGGCATTCATCCACATGGGTCTGTCTACATCAGTGGCTCTCTATCTGGGGGTCCTGATGGAACTGTATTAAAGGGTTGCAGCGTTAAGAAGGTTGTCGTGTTCAAATGATGGTATTAATGGTGCCATTTGCCAAAACCATTTCCCAGCAGCATATCACAATGGTGACCTGAGAATTTCTCCTCCAGGTACAGATGAAAATCTCATCTGGTGTTCTGGAGATGCTTTGTGAGCACCTACTATGTGTACCAGATCCTGAACCAAAGACACATGAGTCCACATCTGAAAAGAAGAAAGGCCGTCCCGAGCATGTCTCTGGCAGGCATCACGGCGCAACGGCTTCTGTCAGTGCACCATGTAAACAAGGAAAACCAGCCTGGAAGTGGTGGTGAATGCCTTTAATCCCAGCACTCTGGAGGCAGAGCCAGGCGGATCTCTGCCTGGGCTACAGAATAAGTTCCAGGAAAGGCGCAAAACTACACAGAGAAACCCTGTCTTGGAAAAAACAAAAACAAAAACAAAAGTAAACAAGGCAAACCATCACAATCTGTCTACAGACAGATAAGAAGTAGACACTCTGAGCAAAATGCCACCTTTCCTAAATGACAGACATCAATGACTGGGATGCAACTTTTCTTCCTATTTAAAGAAAGCATCAGAGAAGGCCTGAGGAGCAGGCAGCCCCCAAAAGCAGGTAGGGTCTCTGGGTAACAGGTGCAGCCTGGGCAAGAGAACCACAAAGCAGATGGCACTGTGGCTAGCCTGCTGGTACCATCTTGTACCTTCCCTGGGACTTTTTCAATGTCTCGGATCTCCACAGGTAACCAGATTTTATTGTTATTAATTATGAAAGGAATGCTTTGAGTGCACACACCATATTTATGAAAAAAAGAACTCTTGATCAACACTCTGACAAATGAACAGTCAGTTATAGTTAGAAGGGGGCAAAAAGATTCTCTGATCAGAAGCAGGCATCATTAGGTGGAAGATACAGATTTTAACAGATGCAGCAGCAGATTCAGGACAGCAGTCACATGCACATGACTTTCCAAGGGGCTTCTTCCTCCCTGCACCAGCCCAACCCCCACCAGGAACAATCCTACAGATAAAGTAGACAAAACAATTACTCTCCAAGGTCCCCTCGCCTAAAGTTTCCCAATTCTGTTAAGTTGCCATTACTTATAGACCGTATGCCAGAGTAATCATCCCAAAGAAATCAGCTTTGGTCAATAAATAATGGGTTTATTGAGTGGCCATGTTGTAAATCTTTGATAAAAGCATTTGCTTATTTTTTTTTTCTTGTTTGCATGTAATCCTACCCTCTTGTTCTTCATCTGTCACCACAGACGCCATCTCCTCTCTCAAACCAGCTGCAGTTTGAATCTTGAGGTGAAACACAAGCAGGGCAATGACACTAAGACCTTCAGCTATCCAACAAAGAGAGAAGAAGGGACAAGGGCTTTGAGAAATCCTGACATTAGAAATCTGACCTGGAGACACGACATTTTCTCCTCGCTGCCCCATGGTTCTGAGGGGAGATGCACTGTCTCAGTTGGTTTTACAGAAATGGAAAAAAGAACACCCTACTTACCGACAACGAATAGCAGAGACGGGTTTGAAGTCGTCTTCACCGCACAGCCTGCCAAGCACCCTGCTCACAGACAGCAGTCTCCTCCTGTATGCCAAGCGTGCACACGGAGGTGAAGGGTAAGAGGTGAGGATCCCAAAGGGCCCCAGGCAAAACAAGCTGTCCGGAACCTAAAGTAATCATAGGGATGGACACATTTATGGGATACAACAGGGAATTCTAGGAACGTGGCTGATCTCTGAGAGTCAGAAAGACCTAAAACGCACTCCTCAGGCACACAGGAGCATAATAATTTTCAAAACCTCAAGATGTGTCAGATCAAACTTGAGCAAAGAAAGGCAGTTTTAGAAGAGAGGAAATGAGCAGGGTAGTCAAAGGAGAAACATGAATAATAAAGCCAGTCAGAACAAGGAGTCAGGGTCACAGCAAAGAGGCCAAGAACCTGAGACCAGATAGGTCATGGGCCTGGGGGAAACCTACCAGTGTTATTCTGCTAGTGGAAAATATCAATAAAATGACTCCTAATGATATATTGCTGAATCATAGATCAACGCATCCCTCAACCCTCAGCAGAAGAGCAGTACTTGGGTACTAACACAAGGACCCATAACTGGAGAATATGCAGAAAGTGAGAGAGTTTGGAACACTCAGTCATAAATGGGATATCTTCATCAAACCTCTGGGATCTACATGGAACAGGAGGTGGGAAGACTGTGAGAGACAGAGGTGGCAGATGATTCTGAAGAAACAACAGTCTTCCAGACACAGCATGATTGGAGCCCCTATGAACTCACAGAGACTGTGGCGGCACACAAAAAAACCTACACGGGCTCAAACCAGACAAAATCCCAGGATGAAAAAGGGGAAGTGAACCCAAAGTCCTAGCCTTAACCAAGAGGCCATTTGCCACTGATACTTAGGAAAGGAAAAATTGGTTTTCACCAATGGAGTGTCACTCAGTTTATCCATCACACCCCAGGGCTGGCTGGCTTCATGGTCAAGAGTCATTGTACAAGACAAAACAACCCTACCCCTGCCCCCCCCCCATTCGTTTTCTTTTCTTTCTTTCATTATTTTAGTGGTTTTTTTTGTCTTATTGGGTTTTGTTTGTTTATTTGTTTTGATTTTTTTTGCTGTTGTTGTTGAGAGAGAGAACATGAGATCATGAGCTGAGGAGGACCTGGGAGGAAGTTTGGAGGAAGAGAAAATCATGATCAAAATAAACTGTATAGAAAAAAATTAAATAAAACAAAAATAAATAAATAAAAGCCCAAAGTCTCTTTAAAAATCAAAACTATCTTATCTGTGGACACCTATAAAATCTAAAATAAGTTATATACTTTTTTATTTCAAAAAGGAGGAACCACAGCACAGACACCAAATCTAGCAATGTAAACAGCTCAACCTGGCAGATAGAAGTCACTCATGACCTTCTGGATTTCAAAGGGTTTGGGGTAGTCCCACTTCTCCAGCTCTGCCACCTATAGTGCACAGGTGCCTACACACACACACACACACACACACACACACACACGTACACACAGGCACACAAACACAGACACACACATAAGCACATACACATACATATACACACATACACACACATACACATACATACACACAAGCACACAAACACAGACACACACATAAGCACATTCACACAAACAGACCAAACAGACACACACACCCAAACACACATACACACAGCTTATCTCATTTTAATAAGAGTTGACTAGCATCTATTATCTCAGTAAAGCAAAGGCTTCATCTCCACAGATTCTTAATCCATAATACAATGTGAACAGCTCTGAGAGAGTCTTTCCCTTGTTCTGTAACTTCAAAAGCCAGGTCTCCATCCTCTGCACCTCTGTCAACATGTCTGTCTCCAAAGTTCCCATAACAGCTCATTAAGCTCTGGTCACTCCATGGACTTTTATAGACCAAAGCTCAAAAATCCTTCCACAATCCTCTCCCAAAACAACATAGTCAGGTCCATCAAATCAATATCCCAGTCTCTGGTACCAATTTCTGTTCTAATGTTCTTCTCTGTTGTTGTGATAAATACCATGATTACAAGCAGCTTTAGGAGGAGAAAAGGGTTTATTCCAGCTTACAGGGTATAGTCCATCACTGAGGGAAGCCAGAGCAGGAGATCAGGTTCCTACCTGGAAGGACCATGGATGACTACAGCTTACTGACCTGCTCCCTCTGGCTTGCTCAATTATCAACTCATTAAATACAACCCAGGCTCACCTGCATAAAGGTGGCACTGTCCAGAGTGAGCTGGGTCTTTCTAAATAATTTAGCAACTAAGAAATGCCCCTACAGAGATAACTTCTATAAACTGGGGATGGGGGTTGAGGGGTGGGGGGGTGGGAACTTGAGGAAGCAGGTTGGCTAGGCTGGGAGCAATAGGTTAGGGGCAGGACTGAGGGGGAGAGTAAGGAAAGAGACATCTTGATAAAGGGGACCATTTCAAGGTTAAGGAGAAACCTGGTGCCAGGGAACTCCCAGGAATCCACAAGGCTGACCCCAGCTAAGACTCTTGGCAATAGTGTAGAGGATGCCTGAATTAGCCATCTATTGTAATCAGATTGATGACTACCCTAATTGTCATCAGAGAGTCTTTACCCAGTAACTGATGGAAGCAGATGTGGAGATCCACAGCCAAGCACTGGGCCAAGCTCCTGGAGTCCTCCTGAAGAAAGGGAGGAGGGCTTGTATGGGGAGGGGGAGAGTCAAGGTCACGATGGAGGAACCCACAGAGACAGCTGATCTAAGTTTGTGGGAGCACATGGACTCTGGACCAACAGTTAGAGAGCTTGCATGGGACTGACCTAGGCCCTCTGCATGTATGTGACAGTTGTGTAGCTTGGTCCGTTTGTCAGGGTCCTAGCAGTGAGATCAGGACCTGTCCCTGGGACTTAGCTGGCTTTGGGGAACCTGTTCCCCATGCTGGATTACCTTGCCCAGCCTTCATGCAGGGAAAGGAGCTTGGTCCTATCTCAACTTGATGTGTCATGCTTTGTTCAAGCCCTTAAGAGGA
Source organism: Peromyscus aztecus (assembly GCA_902168405.1). Classification (NCBI taxonomy): domain Eukaryota; kingdom Metazoa; phylum Chordata; class Mammalia; order Rodentia; family Cricetidae; genus Peromyscus; species Peromyscus aztecus. Next base: position 1,226 of record CABHPQ010125378.1, on the reverse strand, counting down.
CTGCCCCTTTCTGAATGGAGACAGAGGAGAAGTGGATGGGGATGGGGGAACATGGGAGTCAGGGGTAGAGAACAGGAGGAGATGAGGGAGGGGAAACTGTGGCTGGCATGTAAAATAAATGAAAAAATGTTAATAAAATTAAAAAATAAAATAAAATGTGCTAGTAACAAAAAAGAAGAAGAAAGAAAGAAATGCCCTGACAGACATGTTCACAGGCCAGTCTAGTAGCATGCAATTCCTCAATTGAGATTCATTAATTTCAGGTATAACTAGGTTTGAGACAAGTTGACAAACTATGTCACTACCTGACCTAGAAAGAAGGTCAAATTTCAAAGTTGAGAGGTCCAGGATTTGGGGGTCTAAGTTTAAAAAATATATTATCTTGGAACTTCCCGTCCAAGTGCCTCCTGAGAACATGGAGCTAGCAGAGACCCTGTAGGTCACATGGTAGATACGAAGACCTATGTAAAACTAGAGAAGGTTGCAGCCCAAGAGAGAAACAAAATGAATCCACATCCTGTGATAACAAACAACCGGAGGTTAGATGCTAGGGCTGGGAGATCTTGAAGTAATAGTCTCATAAAACATTTTTATGGCTTTTTCTGTGTTTCTCTTCCATAACAGACAGTAGATTCCTTGAGGGGAAAGAATATATACTTTTCATTCTCTGAGTTCCCAGAACCTGGACTCTGTAGACACATTAAAGTTAAATGTGAGAGTGGGTCATTTTGTAGTTTTCTAAAGTTCTTCCTATCTATGAGTACATTTCCTCAACCTTTATGAACTCTAAGTTGAATATAGGAAATACCAGATTATAAGTGGAGAACTGAGATCTTAGAGACATTAAGTGGCTTTTGTAGAATTGCAAAGGCTCTCTTTGTCTTCAGCCTTGCCATTCACCTCCTGCGGCCATCACAGCATCCACTATTAAGGAACCACGACCTCAACACTCTTCTGTCTCTCATACCTGCCAAGTCTCCACACACCAAACAAGAGTGTGTGAAACTTCATTGTGCTCTCATAATGAGGCTAAGGGGGCTGGGTGTGTCACAAAGACTGGAGTCCCTGGTGGAGTAGAGAATACATCCTAGGAAGGTGCTACACAAGCAAGATGACCTCGGCAGGTGGTACAAGCAGGAGTCAACTCAGACAGATGGTAGGGTGTGAGAGGAAGTCAAGAAAAGGCTTCTGCAGACAGACGTCTAAATTGAGATCTGTTGAGAGAC
>CABHPQ010125377.1:0-16086 GCA_902168405.1 Peromyscus aztecus | reverse complement strand
CTCTCTCTCTCTCTCTCTCTCTCTCTCTCTCTCTCTCTCTCTCTCTCTCTCTCTTTCTCTCATTTTTAAAATTCATTGATTTTTGTTCTCTTCCTCTAAGTAAATCCAATGGATCTTGAATATTTTTCTATGCAGAAACAATTTGTAATCAATATCTCTAACTGTCTTTTCTCCATTGGTCTACAGCTCACAATTTCTAACTATTGGATGACTGTTATCACTTAGCTAGACCAATCACTTCTAATCCAATGTGTCCTAAGTTGAAGGCCGAACCAGCCTTCCATCTCCTCCTCTTCACTTCACAGGGTCTCTTTCTGGTGGTAATGAGCTAGAGCTTGCTTATGCCAGCTTCTGAGTGCATACCAAGAGAATTTTTTTTCAAACTCTAAGCCAGTCAGGGATGATAGCAAATATTACAAAACTCAGAAGTCTTAGTTTGTCTAACTTAGTGTTTCTATTGCTGTGCTAAGGCACTGTGACCCAAAGCCACTTGAGGAGGAAAGGGTTTTTTTGTTTGTTTTTAACTTACACTTTAGTCTGTCACTGAGAGAATTCAGGTCAGGAATTTAAGCAGGGAAAGATGTGGAGGGCAGGAGCTGGTGCAGAGGCCCTGGAGGAGGACTGTTTACTGTCTTGCTCCACATAGTTTGCTCAGCCTGCCTTCGTATTGCACCCAAGACTACCGGCCAAGGGGTGGTACTCACCTCTAGTGAGCTGGGCCCTTCCCCATCAATCATCAGCTAAGAAAAATGTCCCCAACAGGCCTGCCCATAGGCCATTTGGAGGAGTAATTTTCTCAGTTGAGGTTCCCTCTTCTAAAATGACTCTAGCGTATATTAAGTCGACATAAAGCTAGCCAGGACATAGTTCATTTCCTGTAGTAATGATAAAAGTTTTCTGACAAAAGCAGCCTACAGGGAACAGGGATTGTTTTTAGCTCACTGTTCCAAGCTGCACTCCATTATTGTGTAGAAATCACAGCAGTAAGGACTGAAGACAATGGGACGCATTATGTCCATAGACAGAAGAAGGAAATAATAAAGTCAGGACTATTCTCCTTCCTTTTTATCAGTCCAGGACTCAGACAGTGAAATGGAGCTGTCTCTATTCAGGGTGGGTCTTCCCACCTCAGGTAAAATTAAGGTTAAATCCCTCACAGATATGTCTAGACCAACCTGTTCTAGAAAATTCTGTGTTAGGACCTGCTTTTCAGGTGGTTGTAGAGTGTGTCAAGTTGACAAACTAATCATAACATCGGGGCTTTATTTTCTCCTATTTCCTTCCTTCCTCTCTTCCCACCTTTCCCTCTCTCCCCCCCTTTCCTTCCCCTCTTCTCCCTTCCTCCTCTCCCTACCCAGCCCCTTCATGAGCCATCTTGGGGAACCTTGTCTTTCTCCCCTCCTTTCTTCTCTCCCTTCATTCTTCCATTCTGTCCTTTCCTACTCCCCTCCTCTTTCTTCCCTTCTTCTTCTCTTTCTCTTTTATTTCCTTCACCCCTTCTTCATTCCAGTTCTTCCTTCCTACTCAAATATGAACACTTTGAGGTCTCTAGGACACCATTCCAGTTATTTGACTCTAAAGCATGGCCACTATTTTTGACTTTTTCCCCTCACTTCGTTTTCCTAAATATATCCAGCTATCACATTTTATGATCTTTAGATCACTTTCACCATTATTGTTTCCATCACTCCACCTAATACTTGCCTGACTGTTTCCCCAGTCTTTCTGTTATCTCTAATCCACTGGGCAAAGACTGCTAATCTAATCCTGCTAAAGACTATCTTGGCCATGCTCAAAGAGTCTTCTTGTTTCAAACACTTGTCATTAATTTCAGTCCTGATCAGCCCTAATCTATCCCCAGTTCTGCTTCAACCTTCCTCAGTGTCCTTGTCACCCTACTGCAGGACCCTGAGCTCCAGGCTGGTGCCTGGATCATAGAAAAGTACTAGAAAAATCTACAGGACTGCATTTGTTACCTGACTATATGAAAGCCTGGAGAAACAGACCAGGGACCAAAGATAGCCTTTAAAGGTCCCTCCCAGGCCAATGACCTACTTCTTCCAATCAGGCACCACTTCCCACAGTTTCCCCTAGCAACCAATCATCTACTCAATTATGATTCTGTCAGTGGATTAAATCTGTTCATTAGGTCAGATTCTTCATGATCCAATCATTTTTTAATAGTGGGTCCACCATCTAGAAACCAGACTTCCAACATATGAGCTTTCTGGGGGTATGTTTCATTTCCCAGTCTGCCAAGCAGTGTCTTCTTAAGGCTAAGGAGCACAAAGCCAACCTGTGTTCAAGAACTATTTGAATGAGAAGACCTGGGTTTTTCAGAGCATATGTTCTTTAGGAAATACTGAGGGCTCATTCAGTTTTTTTTTAATAACATTATTATAAAGGAGGCAACTGGGATTTTTTACCCCTCAATTTTAGTGATATTCATTGAGAACGTAGAGTCACTAGTTAGATGAGGTTTGTTTCTCTCTGGAACTAACATCTTGCTTCACCAAAATTCCTTCCCATCAGATATGCTCATGGTTTGCATAATGGATGAGTTAAGATCCAAATGGTTTGGAGATTAAAGGAAAGGTTTTATGGGATAAGATCCTGGACTCTAGGATCCATGAGAATGGAGGCCAGTTTCATCTAATTCTCCAAAATGGACCAAGCACCCAGTTTAGCTCACTGTTATTCCAAGAAATGAATGAACCACACTGCTTGTGTTTTGGTCAACACTATAGGTAGAGGGGTGAATACCATTCTTGCTGCTGTTCTGTGGAAGTTTATTTCCTCAAGTTTATTTTCCCCATAGCTATAAAATCACTGTGTTGTAGATTAAGGACTTTATCCAAGGGCTTTACTGGTTTATTTATTTACAGAGTTTGACTATAGCTTTATAGATAGCATCAGCAACTGAGCACAGAGAAAGAGTAATCGGGCACTGTTTTCAAATTTACTGATGACCTCTTACAGTAGTCATATGTTAACACTGGCAGCTTGAATAACATCCCAAAGACTCCTTATCCTTGTCTGTCTGTTACATGATGACTGACATACTAAAGTTAATAAGACTAAAATAGATGATTATGAACTACATTTTAATATATTTGCTTGCTCTATCTCTGGAAAGAGTTAATGTTTTTGTTTGTTAATTTGTCTGTTTCTTAGCATTTGGCCAAGAGATTCCTCCCTCTGTTTTAGTTTCTGATCTGGAAATGATTCTACTAGCAAAAACTAAATATCTGTTCAAAGTATATGTACACATATTGGTTTACAATATAAATTGTTAAACTATATGAGTAGGAACTGTGATCTAAAGAGTATAACCACAGGCTAAGATCCAAAATGAGAAAAAGATATTACTGAATCTCATGAAGGTAGCAGATAATACATCAGAGCTTAAACAGAATTGCTAAAACTTCTATTAATATTCTCTTTATATACAAGTACATATTATTCCACTTCCTCATATCTATTTCTCAAAATAGTTTTTTAAATTAAACATTATTATTTGTCTGTAGTTGACTGCTTATTTGTTGGACTGAGTTTCTTGCAGAAATATTAATGATGAAATCTTAGGTCTCGCTCGGACTAGGCTTCAATGTGCCCCATGCACCTTGTGTCACTAGCAATTACTGTGTTTGGGCTCATAGAAGTTCTTATAAAGAATACTTTCCAGAAATTAAATAATTTTTGGATTTAGTGTTAAAATGAAATAGCAAGGCCCATTCACACGTTTGACAATCCATTTCAAGAGACCAGGATTCTGAAATAAGAATGTGCAAAAAGCATTCTCTTGGCCGTCTCCTTTCTTTCGTCTACAAGTAGTGTTTCCTTAGATTAGTGTTGCTGGTAGACTGTTGTTTAAACCAGTTGATGCAAATTACCCTTGTAATTTCCTTTGTAATAAAAGTCTGTTCTTGCTCACCTCATCTGCAGCTGACTGCTATTCAGGCTGTTGTTTTGTGTTGTTGCTAAGGACAAAGGACTCAGAAGAGAAGTAAATATAATCTAACTGCCATCTACTTCATGTGTGGTTTTGAAATGAGTCACCCCCCCCCAACTTTAACATTAGTTTAACATAAATTTTATAAATCATTGACTGTCATCTTTGAAAGTACTTGAGTCCACATTTATTTTAATGAATTTCTTAGAGTATAGTATGTAATTAAAACTTCCAACATATATCGATTTTGGTAGACAAAGTACTTTCTAAAACTTTCCCAAAGTTATCTGTTATCATTAATGAACAAGACTAACTAACATAACAATACATATTAATTTATAATGGATATTAATCGTGTTTTATTACTGGGCATGATGTTTCCATATTAAGTCTTTTGTCCTTTTTAATGAAAACAGTGACCAATAATAATAAGCATATCACTTGATAGATTCTTAACATAAGTCAGCATTGACATTAACAACAACCCTGACTATAAGTCAGCATTGACTTTAACAACAACCCTCACTATATTTTATTTATTTTGCAGAGGGAGAACTCAAAGCAGGTTAAACAATGTGATTGATGCTTTATGTTAGAAAATTACAGGGGTTATGTTGTTCTATCTTAGAGAAAAGGTGTGTGACATTCTGAGAAGCCACTGCTATGAAGCCAAGCCAGGATCTCAACAGGGCATTTACCCCGCGCCCCCCGCCCCCCCTCCCCGTTCTCGGTTTGGTGTACATCACTCCTTGCCCCAACCTCTTTATAGCTGGTCCCAGCAATTTGGAAAGTTCAAGCTTCCTAATAGGGCTTATATGAACACTAATTACCTGAACAGACTCAAAATATTTTCTATAAAGAAGTGTTCTCCTTATAGATATGTATGGGCAGAACTCTAAATACTGATTTGTTTTTATCTCAATCTCTCTCATTGCAGCCAAGAACAATTGTCCCTTGGTGTCCATGGAGGGTGAAAGGTGGGGTCAGTACTAGGACTCCTCACACCTGCAGAAGCCTAAATTGACAGATGTTCAAGTATTTTACATAAACTACATAGTGAGCATGTAGACCCCACTCCTACCTGTACACTAAGTCGCTTCTCAATCATAACAAATACCTAATATGATGCAAATGGAATATAAATGACTGTTCTATATCATATAGATGCTTTTTTTTATAGATAGGCTCTCACTGTGTACCTTAGATTGATTGAGATCACTCAGTCTTCCTATATTATCTTCCAAAGCATTGATGCTACAGCTATGCACTGCCATGGCTAGTCTGAGTGTTCTTAACCCAAGGCTAGCTGAATCCATTGATGTGAAACAGCATATACAGGGGGCAGGCTATATACTTTTGTCTTTGCCCCTGCCTTCCACTCCGACAGTTGACATTAATGATCTTCACAGCCTGTCCATCACTCATGCCCCTGTGCTAGGAGAAATGTGCTTCTAAAATTCCTCTAGTCTGGTAAGATGATTGTCTCACTCATTTCTTGTCTTCAGCAGCTCTCACCATGTCTGACTTTAAATAAAAACATAGTTGTTCTCCTTCGTGGACAGAGAAGTGAGGCCAGATCTGACCCTCCTAACATGTTCATATCAGAGCCTGGAAGGCAGAAAGCAGAACCTACCTCTACACAGCTGCATGTAGTGAAGGGGATATGTTGGCCATTACGTCAATTGATCAGCTTTTTGTACAGAAAAGAGGCAACATAGAATATCCACCCCTCCCAAATGCATGCAAAGAGAATGAAAACAAAACTCAACAGGGCTGGTCACCAGCTGGTCCTTTATGGAACTATTAGAACAATAAGAATATGGATCTAATAGCACCAGGAATAACAGTAGTATCACCCAATGCCCTGTCATATGCTAGAAATCATTCAAGCCCTTGGTACATGAATTACCTAAGCTAATTCACGGAAAATAAGGGTTATATTATCACCATCCTAGAGGGGAGCATGAAACTCAGAGAAATCACAGCTATGATGTCAAATCAGGATTTGCACACAGGTTGTCTGCCCTTACCTCTGAATTTCCCCCACAGCACCAACCTGGAATGGAGCCAGGAAAATAAGAGGTTCCTGCATTATATAAAATGCTACTGTTCCTTTCATACACTTGGTGTAATTACAGATTTATAGCAGTGCAATGAGCTTTTATAAACTATTTATATACTTAAAGTAGACTCTATACCAAACAAAAAAGTACATTGTTATTTTCATGGAATTATTAAGTGTATATTAAGATTTAGAAGCCAAATAAGGTAAGCGCTGGCCACATTGTTACTATCGGTTTCACTTTATGGAGGGGCAAGTATGTGGGGTAAGGTGGTCTCTTAACCACGGTTTTAAGGGATGCTGTTCCTGAGTTTGATGACTATTTTCCATACAGTTCCATATTTAGGAAGCAAGTCTTCATCTGAACATAGCAGCTCACACCTGGAATCCCAGCATTTGGGAGGCTGGGGTAGGAAGATTACCGCAAGTTTGAAAGCAGCTTGGTGCTTGAGCTACATCCTAACTTCAGGCCAGCCTCTGATAGGGTGAGAACCCATCTCAAGAAAACAAACAGAAAAAAGAAGAGGAGGAGGAAGAAGGTGGAAGAGGAGGAGGAGATCTTTAGAGCCTATCATTTATGCTGTAGCTAAGATGATTCCACATATGATGAAAGGCAGATTGGGAAATCGTTAAAGTGCTGTATCTTCATCAGGCTTGGATGGTCACTGTTAGAAATGTGCAGTTCTCAGGATGCTGTTATTCAAACAGAAGATGGATGGAGAAGGACAATCACAGGCCAAGCAAACAATCTGTTCTTTACCTAAGTCCACCCTGGAAGAGGTCCCCGCTCTGGCTCTACTTCTGATTTCCTGATTACAATCTCCTAATTTCGTTCGTGTTTATTTAATTATTTGCCCATTTCAGAAATAAAGTTACCAGTAAAATGACTAAGTTTTTAAAAGAAACCAAGACTATTTCAGTCTGCCAGTGCGTAATGTCTTATAACACTAGCCAAGACCAGTGGTGGACTAATTTGAAAATGAGTGTTTCCTCTACAGAATCACCAATATGCTCTCATTTACCCTTCTTTCTTGAATCTGCCACCTTCACACGCCCACCAGAAGGGGGAGAGGGGAAGAAAAACAGATTACGGTAAATTTTGGCAAGGAATCCTATTTGCATCATTTTCTTGAAGTCACGTGCTTTGGATTTCCTCTTGTTTATGATATATTAAAATGCCTTCCAGATGTTTTTAATTATAAGAAAACATTTTCAAGAAAGCAGAGTAATCCATAATAAAATTTCCTCTCTTTTAAATGGCCAATAAATTAGTATGTCCCAGCTTATCAAACTGCCCCATAGCTCCGAGAATGACCTGCTTCAAGAGAGTCAGGCATGGAGTTAAAACTAGAGTTGTGCTGAGGTAGTGTTGGGTTCCTGTTTGCAATTGAGGCTGCTCTGGGCCTGGGACACCCCCCCACCCCACCCCCATGCCAAAGCCCATTGGCTGGAATTGCTTAAATGTCCCACACAAATATAAACACCTTCGTGGTGTGGGGACGATGAAAGGAGTAGCCTATTGATATTGTATATGCTAACAGTGGGATGTGGGGTGGGAAGGACAGCCTTTAACTGCTGGTATGTGATACTGAAGTTCGGCTGCATGAAGACGTTTTCATTTACTGATGTTGGATGCATGCCCAGACTGCCACAGTAGAATTTAGGAAGAAACATAGAGAGGAGGGGAACCACAGAATGGTTTCAGGGAACATCCATGGAAGAATATCCAAAGGAAGCACAAGAATAAATACATACAAAGACTGTTTCCAGACATGGAAGACCTCGCATCTGTGCAGGGTTCTGAGCCCCATAACTTCTTCCTGTGATCTTCTCCGTTTATGCATGAAGTTACCTGTCTCTTCCTTCTAATAATGAGTTAGAATAAGATTAGTTTATAATTCAGGAGAAAAGAACATTTCTATAACTTTGCCTGGTGTTCCATTAGCGATGAGATCAACATGGCTGTTTTGTTTCTGTTTACTAACATTAGTTGCTAAAACAGAATGGCTCTGTGGGTCACCAGCATGGTGGCATCTCAGATGTGCCTTCTGATCTTCTGCCTTCTGTGCAAGATCAGGGTCCTGAGCATGACGGTAGTTCTTTGTGCTTCACAATGGGAAGTTAAACTTGAATGGAATATTCCATTTCCTCACTTAATGGAGGACTTTCTCTCATACCACTTCATACTTTTGTTTGACACTGAAGAAAACTTTAAGCAGCTGTAACTTTTGAGAAGTGTTTTACAAAGACAGGGCCTCCAAAGAGGTTACACCTTGAGGAGCTTTGGGGGTTTGTTTGTTTGTTGCTTTGTGTTTGGTTGGTTGGTTCTGGTTTTTTGAGACAAGGTTTCTATAGCACGAATCTTAAAAGGTCTTATTAATAAAATCAAATCCAGGGCCAGTTATTGGGGTGAATGCTGGAAGATCAGAGAAGCAGACAAGCCACAGCCACCTCACCTCGCCAGTTCCTCAGCTTATCCTGTTTCCTCAGACTGGAAGCCTCTGTGTCCTCATCCAAATGAATCTCAGCTGAACTGCTGTTCAAAAGCCTAAAAGCTTAACCAGCTCTTGTTCCTAGTTTTCATGCCTTATATACCTTTCTGCTTTCTGCCATCACTTCCTGGGATTAAAGGCATGAGTCACCATGCCTAGCTGTTTCCAGTGTGGCCTTGAACTCACAGAGATCCAGGCAGATCTCTGCCTCTGGAATGCTAGGATTAAAGGCGTGTGTGCCACTATTTTCTGACCTCTATATCTAGTGGCTGTTCTGTTCTCTGACCCCAGATAAGTTTATTAGGGTGCACAATATTTTGGGGAACACAATACCACCATAGGTTTCTCCATGCAGCCTTGGCTGTCCTGGCTGTAGATCAGGCTGGCTTCAAACTCAGAGCTCTGCATGCCTCTGCCTCCCTAGTGCTGGGATTAAAGGCATGGGCTGCCACCACCTGGCTTAGGTACTTTTAAGTACAGAATATGAGGCAGTATGTCAGATACACACTGGATAGTAAATCAATAGACATTACCCACTATAACCTAAAGAAAGAGAATCCTGGAGAAGAAAGAAATCAGAATTTTCACTGGATGATTGGGCAACAGAAAGAAGCTATGAAGGTAGCCTAGGGATGCTCTAGGTTAAAGATAGGAGCCTAGAATTTACAGTAAAGAAAGGAGTTACTGTCAGTGTCTAGAGGAAAGAATGTAGAGATCCCAAGTAGATCAGGAACTGTTACCTCCTTGTAGAGTTCTGAACTCTACAATCAGGCATGAATACCAGATGGAGACAAAACACTACTGTTGATACTCTGGTTAAAATGTGCCCAACAGGAATGAGCAGAGCATACCTCAGCAAGGGAACACAGCCTGGGGTTATTTCCTAGGAACATCAATGTCATCAGTGACATAGGAAAGGAAATGGGTAAGAGGAAGCGCCCCTGTGGTTTCTCCAATGATCATCAACCCACTAAAGCATATGGACTAAGAGCCTGGGAGGATCCTTAGAAAACGTCATTAAAGAAGAACAATGAGCCAACTCCTAAAGCACACAAGATAGAGTGAGTCAGGGAACTTCCAAGAGGCGTGTATTGGCAGGACTTTGGAAATTACCAAATATCATCACACTAATGAATGGAGGTGAAGAAATGTACTTTGAGTGGCTCAAAACCTCCACATTCAGCTTTAATTTACTATAAGTCTGAGAAGAGTTCAGGTAGGATTCAGGAAACAGACTGCCAATGATACTAATTATTCTAACCATCAAATACTCAGACTTCCATAGGCATCCCCTTGGCTGTGACTCTATCAATGCAGCCCTGTCTCTTTTGTGTTGCTTGTCTTCTGATTATTAATCACAACCTGGTTAATTAGGGTATTTCCTTATCTTCAGCACTTTAATGTAAACTTTAAAACCAGGGTCTTTATTTTGCTTATGAACCACTTCCTTATACCTGGATCAGGCTTGTTCCTAGTAGGTCCATGCTGTGGTGTAAATATGAACTGTTCCCAACTGCCTTGTGTAATTTAACACTAGGTCTCAGATGGTAGTACTGTTTTGGGGGAGGGTGTAGAAATTTTTGAAGGTGGGGGCCTAGCTGGAAGAAGCAGACCATAGGAGGTGAGTGGATGTCAGGTCTTCTCTTTATAGGCAGTCCCTGTTTCCTGTCTCTGCTCTCTACTGCCTATTCCGTGGAGATACAAGAAGGTAAAGAGTCCCATGCTGTCTCCTGCTGCCATGCCTTGCTACCAGGATGAACTATGTATCCCTTCAAACCATTAGTCAAAAGAAATCCCTCCTTCTTTAAGGTGCCCTTCCAAACATTTGGTAACAGAGGTCCTCTCAAATAGTATATAGACATAATCTAGTTCTGAGGGGGCACAAAGTTCTAGAAAAGTTTGCCTGTTTAATTTTCAATTTTAATCATTGGAGCTGTCCAGTAATGAAGTAAATTCTATCTCTCTGTCAAGTAAGAGATCAACTGATTTTCTCCACATATAAATGTAGTTACATCGCTTGGGTTGACAAAGCTTCCCACAAGAACCAGAGACTGTTCACAAAATCCCCAGTGCTAGACAGGAGAAATTTCTGTTTTAGTTATTGGTCAGGGTAGCCTAAGAACTCCCAAAACAATAAAGATTAGCTGTTGCCCTAGATTGCCTCTCAGGGGTTGAGGGTGAGTCACTATTGCTGAAGAGTCCACCCACATAGAACCTAGGACTTGAATAATTCAAGGTGGATCTAACCTGAAAGTCTCCTTCTTGTAGTATTTCTTCCATAGTACCAGAAAGTACAATGCAAGCTGTCACAGAAGAGAAGCAATCAATAGTCCTATCTAACTGTGATACCTAAGGACTACACCAAAGACCAGCATAGCAAGATATTCCTAAAAGTGCAATAGTGGCACTTGTATCTTAGCAGTAACCAATCAACAGCTTTCTAATTGGACTTACAGCCCACTCAATATGAAGGAAATCATAACTGGTAGAAACTAGAAACCTAGCCAGGGGTAGTGAGGTCAGAGATCTTAGAAGAGAACCTTCTACTGTCATTTTATTAGACCAGTATAATTCCTAACTGCAATCTAAAGCTTATCCTTACATCCACAGGGAAAGGTAGCTCTCACCCTGCATTAAAGAAACTTCTCTTAACAGCAAATGGAGGCCGACACAGAAAACCACAATTGGACACAATGAAAGAATCGATGGATCATGGGGATCTCAGGCCCAAGAGATACATCTACCAAACAACTCCAACATGTAAGGCTCAGGGAAAATCATGGATAAGGGGGCAGAAAAATAGGATCAGAAAATTGGCTATGAAACTGTGTCTCTTAGAAGTGGCTACATAAACAAAACCTGAACAATGACAATATCAATAGGCTTGCTAATGCTAAAGGGAACAAATCTCATGAGGCACTACCCCTAGACAAAGAACTACAGGCAGCTAATGACTGCTGAGAGAGTTAGAATTAGCTTCTCCCAGAGAGGAGCCCCTCATTACTTACCCAATACAAAGTGGTCAGCTCTGGAATCATATATATACAAACAACAAAAAGCAGACTCATCAGGTTATATTTATAAATTTGAATATATATATAATATACATATAGAGAGAAGAGAGAGGCTGTGTGTGTGTATGTATGTGGTGTGTGTGTGTGTGTGTGTGCGTGTGTGTGTGGTGTGTGTATAACAATAATAATCAAAAAGAGGTCATCAGTTTGAGGGGGGAGGCACCCTCTCAAATTATTTCAGAATAATAAAAAAGTGCTCATCTATTTGAGAGAAAGTAATACCATTCAAACTCATCCATCCAGGCACATGCACAAGCAAGCTCATGGACACTTACTGATTTTCAGTTGCTTCAAATTATCCAAATAAATTCCAAATTAGAAGATACTCACTTAAAATATGATTTTGTATAAAACACAAACTTAATTGTGTAAATAGGTTACATACATGTCATATTTGCAGCAAAAACACAAACCAACAATTCCTTTGTTGTTTATCCGAAATTCAAATTTAACTGAAATTCTGTCTTTGAATTCAGCCGACATTCTATCTGGCAACCTTATGTTACACGAAACAGCTATAGGAAAGGAAAAGTGCATGCATGTCTTCAGAATACAGAATTTACATTAACCAGTAAACAGAAAGCAGGGGAGGCACACCCAGCTTCTATCAGATGTGTTGCTATTCAAACCTTGGGCAGATTGGGGGATTTGATCTTATAGCCACAACACCAGGTGCACTTACTCTTTTTACCATTTTAAAAGTCACTTTTTGGCTGGATTATTCCACAGTTTTTGAGAATTTTAAAACGTGTTTATTTTAAGGCTGCTTTTTCTGTGTATCATACCATCTCCAGAATTGCACAGAGCACTTCGTCCCAAACAATTCACATCACATCCTGGTCATTATTTGGCTTTATTAGTATCTTCCAACTGTGCATAGCTCCTAATTCGGTGTTGCTTATTTGAGTCACATTATTTTGGTGCTAAAGTATTAATACTGATAAATGATAAATTGGATTCCCATTTGATAGACTACAATTTAGAAATTATAATTATACTGGAAACACATTAGCCACAAGGAGTTACTAAAATGTCTGACAAAAGTTTCATTGCAGACAAATGGAAGCAGGATTCACACACTGCCAACAAGAACAGGAGAGGACATCTACTGAGCAGAAAATACCGCTAAAAGGCTGGAGAATAAAGCATCTAACTATTAAGGTCCTTGATGGTATTTTCAAATGATAAATGAATTTCCAGTGATTGTTTTCAACTTTGTACATAAAACAGGTGTTAAGATTTTCAGTTGCACAATTTAAAGTCACCTTCTTATTCATTCAGATGCAGCATAATCTCCATGTATTATATCATCCTTGACCAATAAACAGTCTACTTTGGAGGGTAACACCAAGAAAAGTGACAGCTTTGAAAAAGTAGGTTTCATGTGTAATCAGGTTCTATGCAGAAGTTCTAGAGGATGGAGAACTAGGGAGCTTCATTAAACAATTAGAATTGCTTGTGCCTCACTGGATATGTCAGGATGAATGCTTGAAATGGAGAGCACATGGGACCAAGAGACTGAGGATGAGGATGGAAGACAGAGACAAAGCAAAGCAAAGGAGAAAGGCAGTCTTCTCTTGGAATCTGCAGGTTTTGCCCCACAAAGTCAACCGACTGCAAATCAAAAATATTTCAAATATCGAATATACACAGATATTTTCTGGATCTTCTTTCTTGACACAACAACTATGTACATGGTACATATAAATATTAAGTACTATAAGTAACCCAAGAATGATTTAAAGTTTATGAGTGGATGGACATGAGTTATACACATATTCTATGCTATTTTGTGTAAGGGACTCAAACATCTGTGGGTTTCAATATTAGAGTCAATCCCCTATGCATTCCAAGAGACACCTGAAATCCTGTTTGGGAATAGTAGGACACACTCATCAACAGCAAAGTTGTTCATGGCCTAACAAGCATACAGGGTTCAGAGTGGCTATCACCAGCTACAAAGTCACTTAGATTCCTGCCAAGAAATCAGCATCTGCCAAGGTGATTCCCAGTGGTGTTCACTGCGTATCCACCTCAGCCAAAACAGCTTAGAAGGCTTCTGGACTGCCTACCCCAAACCACAGTCCATTGATAGGTTTGCTATTCTTCCAGCACTTCTGCAGGAAAGTCATCTCTCCTCACAGATTTTTTTTTTTTTAGATTGGAGGGTTAGTTCTTTTCAGAATGAAGTTCCACAGCCTTCTGACTATGGATACTAATCAATACTTAGGTCTCAGAATTTCAAGTAAGGTGGCTTTGTAGTCAGAATATAAGAAAATAGCCCATTCCTGCCTCCTCACCAACTGGCAGATCTCCCATGGGCAGCCACAAGGGCTTGGCTTATGTCACAACTCTCAGATCAGGCACTGAGATTATTCTCCAAGCATTTCATCTCTGGGAGATCAGGCACACTGTTCAGAGAAATGTCGCCTCCATGCCAGTCTTGCCCACTAAAGAGGAAGGTGTTTTTCTTTTCTTTCTTTCTTTTTTTTTGAAAGCTGTATTCTTACCAGCTCATCCTTCAAAGAATATTTATTTGTTCATTAATTTCTTTTATGAACATTGTACAAGTTACACAGTACAGTACCTCCTGATCATTTATAGGCTAGATTTATACCCCATGACTTGATGGAAGGTACAGCTTGAGATGGTAACTGTCCCTTTCTCTGTGGAAGCAGTCATAGCACGATTTACAGCATGAAGACTCTCCTTTTAGACATTGCAATTAGCACTTGTCTTATTTATACATCTCCCTTAACATTGTGTTCCCTTTACAAATATTTTTATTTAAAATGGCACACAAGGAAACAGTTCAGCATGCCTGAAGGTGGGGGTGGGGGGAGAAAAAAGAAGAAGTAAGCCACGGATAAATCCACCCGTTAAAGACCACAGTCCACACACACACAAAAGAGTAAATGACCATTATATGTCCTAATATCTGGTACCCTTGTTTGTGCTTACTGTTTCTTGAAGAATATTCAAAAGGTATTTTTTCCAGTAGACCAAGTCCTTTTAGTCACACCCTGGAAATGCCTTGCTTATTTTACATAGGCCCATTATGCTCTCAGACACCTCTATAGTTAACAAGTCCAGCTTAATAAAGTGACTGCTCTGTATGCTTTTCTTCTGCTATTATTTATTTTGTCTTCTCCGGCTCTCCTTTCAAACAATTCTCAGTTATCA
The DNA here is from genome assembly GCA_902168405.1 of Peromyscus aztecus. NCBI lineage: Eukaryota > Metazoa > Chordata > Mammalia > Rodentia > Cricetidae > Peromyscus > Peromyscus aztecus. The sequence goes on along the minus strand of CABHPQ010125377.1, from coordinate 1,323 downwards.
AAAGATTTATTAAATTCCTCACCAAAGTTTCCTGGAGTAAATGCAAACTTAGATTCTCCCTCTAGCCGAGCAAGACGCAGTGACTCAAAAAGCCCCCAGAATTTCTCTTCTTAATTCTTAAATGCTCCCCTTCCTCCGTCTCTTGAGACATAGGTGAGAAAAGCAATTGCCCCCGCTGCTTAAAACATCCCAATTCAGAAACTCACTCCGTCCTTGTAACTTCAAATCCCAACCCATTCGCAGTGCCTGGATTTTAGGCTCTGGGTATGAGTTCAGAGCTTAAAACCAATCACTCTGCATGGTATTTCTGTCAAATGGAAATCTTTTCTTCTTTGGAGGAAAAAAAGCTTTCCCGATTTTAGGCTACAGCCTCAGAGAACTCAGAAATAAAGCTAGGAGGTAGGAGAGAAATTAAAAGACATATGATTTTCTCCTGTTGTGGTTGGAAGAAATCGGCTCCCTTAACTGCTTGGGAGAACAAGGCACCTCTGTACCCTGAAAGATTGCTCCAAGAGTTCCCCGATTCTGGGCTAAAGGCTTGTGGCACTTTGAACAGTAAAGGGTCCCCTGAGTTGGGTGGGAAGGAAGGAATGCCTCCTATGGGATCCCCCGGCCCCCAACTTAAAACTGCCCCTCAAATGAACAACATGTTTTAAACATCAGTTAATTTCACAGGCGTTCCCTATTGTCTCCAAGTGAGTTCCATCCTCCTTCAGGGTTCAACTGTTGCGAGTGAGGGCATGGCTGAAGCCTGGGCATAGCCAGACATGACCAGATGGCCAGTCTTCCATGAGGACAAGTTTCAGTCTCAGACCTTGCAAATAAAGAGCTCATGTCAAAGCCTTGAAATTTGGGTCCTTTAGTAACAAGAAGGAACTTAATCTTTATAATTTATAAACTTCACTGTTTACTTGATCTCCTATTCCACACTGTGTATGGTCCTTTCCCAGGAATCAGAGTAAGGCAGAAGCCAATGCTTCCATGTTGTCAGCTCTATAAACTGCTTGCACCTCGTATATTGATGGGCCTCTATATAAAAGTTACATGGAGGGGAAATATAAACTAAAATCCCTTTCAAAGCATGCAGGACACTGATTTTCTCTGACTGTGTGGAAGAGATTGGTATGAGTTTCTTGTCATGTTCTATAGGGTTCATGTGTTTCCCCTCCTCTTTTTGCAGTGGTAGGAACGGAACTCACACCAGGCAAGCACTCTCCTACACTGAACTCGTCACCAGCTTTTGCTTTTGGCGATTTGTTTGTTGTTTGAGAGAGGGTCTCTATATGTGGCCCAGGCTTGGGCTGGAATTCCTGATCCTCTCAG
>CABHPQ010125373.1:0-13870 GCA_902168405.1 Peromyscus aztecus | reverse complement strand
GCTGACTGACTGGGATGTGGTAAGCTGTTAGCAATGGCTGTGGAGGAGAGGGCTGACTGACTGGGATGTGGTAAGCTGTTAGCAATGGCTGTATCAGAAGCAGCAGTCAATGAGGGGGTTTGCTACTCAGTGATGTTTATTGCCTTGAGAGGTTTGCTCTATGTTATTCTTTTTAAAAATTTCTTTATAACTATTATGGGACTTGATGTGGAATTATATCTTAGTGCTTGTTTTGACCTCTGGTGTTCTATGATGCACACAGGTTTTTAAAGCTTGCTTCAAACATTTGGAAATTATTCAGAACTAAAAACAATCTCAATTCCCAGGGTAGGGAAACATGACTATGACTTTGTCCCCTTTAATGGTTTTGTGTATTAGGTGTAATTTCTAGTTTTCACGGGGAAATTTAGAGTCAAAGGCATCTAAATTAGTTATCGAAGTTCAATAGCTACTAACTGGCAAAGCCAGCATTTGAAGTCTCTGATGTCAAGTCTGGACTTGTGGTCAGTTCTGCAGCAGCAGGAATGTTTATAACTGTTTGATACATGTACCAATGTGCACAGGGAGCTAGCTACTGGAGACACTTCCTTTTTTGACTTTAGCACGTTAAATATTTTATTGTTATTATTGAAGTCTTATCCAGTGAGTAGATGTTTTTTAGAAGGACTGGAGCTCTCTCTAGTCACAGAAGGAATTTTCCAATTGGCTGTGACTTATAATCAGGAAAAGACCAGCATTTGAAAGTCTCCCTGTCTCTAGAACAAGTGACACATGGACTCAATAGGGCAGAAAAGTCTCCCACACAGTTGGCAAATGGGATTAGAAGGGGGTGAGGAGATGGGCAGATGTGATTTAGTTGAATCCGAGTCTGGCTTTTGTGAATTAATTTTTGTAAGTTTTGCAAAAGGGCTTATCATTGAGTCATAGAAAAGTCTGGAGCTTTACGACATGCACATACTTGTAACTTATGAGCAAACTCAGCCCTTTTCGTCATCTACATGATCTGCAAATCTCATGTCCCAGACATGAACACAGTTGGAAAAACGTTCATCTCCAGAGCCCAACAGGCACCTGAGGCTCATTTCTGCAAGGGCTTTGTTCTGACACACAGGGTCTATGGTAACCTTTACACAAGCCTATGTGAAGTCTAAGCTAGAAATAGCTGTTTGTCTGTCAAAAAAGCATGTACATGGAAAGATGGGGACTAGACCTGATCCTGGTTGTGACAGCAACCATAGCTTCTCTGCAGGTAACCCATATCTCCCCTGAGAGATTCAGTGCCACTCTTGATTCCAACCTCCATGTCCCAAGTCTTCCTTACTCCACCTCTGATGAATCATTCATCTGAAACTTGACTGGACACTCATGCAATGGTGTGCTTTTCCCTGACGGATAACTCTCTCTAGGTTAGCTGACATCCTTGCTTTAACAGTTGTGGAATCTTCACATCTTGTCCCTTATCTCCCTGCTTTCCAGGACTACCTTGGAGCTTGCATTGTCCTCACAGCATCCATCGCATCCATTCGTGGATCTTCCAGTTCTGGACTAGTGGGTTTGGGTCTTCTGTACGCCCTCACGGTAGGTATTGATGAAAATATCTTCCTTTCCATGCAATGCTGGAGGAACTTTCCACAATAATTATCACCTCTCTTTCATGGACAATAGCAAAATTTGAAATTTATAACATGTTATTTACACACCATAGAAGATTTGAGCCTAAAACTAACATTTTAGGACAGCTTAGATTAGTTTCTCTCCTTTTCACTTTAAAGATTTTATTTAAATTTTAATTATGTGTATTGTGTGCATGTGCACCTGTGCATGTGTGCATACACAGATGCAGGTGCTCACAGAGGCCAGAATGTCAGATTCTCTAGAGCTGGAGCTACAGGCAGTTGAGAACCACCCAACACGAGTGTTGTTGATCAAACTCCCTCTCTGCAAGAACATTCTATACCCTTAGCTGTTGAGCCCTCTCTCCTGTATCTTTTCTCTTTGGAGGTGTGTGTATGTGTTCATATGTGTGAGCAGGTTATGTATAAGTGTGTTCACTTGCGCCTATGGAGATCAAAGGTTGATGTCAACTGTCTTCCTCTATCACTACTTTTTGAGAAAATGTCTCTCACTGAACCTCGAGCTTGCTTATTTGGCTAGACCAGCTGGCTAACAAGCCCCAGGAATTCTCCTGCCTCTTCCTCTCCAGTGCTAAAGTTAAAGACTTACACAACTATATCCAGCTTTTTTTAAATGGGTTCTGGGGATCCAAACCCATGCCTTCATGCTTGTATGGCAAGCTCTTTGCAGACTGAAGCATCTCCAGGTCCCTTAGATTCTTTTCTGGCATTGACACTAGTTTCTAAAAAATTCTCAAATCCCACAGGCATTCTCTTCCTGAGATTGTTTGAAATCCCTGTCTTGTGCTGTTTACATCCCATTTGGGGCACTAAAATGGTCATGAATATAAATGAGACTAGCATGTGTATGAGTGGAATCAATTCTCCACTGTGTAGGGGAATTGGAGAGCTGTTCATGAAATAGAGACATGAGAGACCTTTGAAGAACACACACCTTCTCTACTGATGTCTCATGATGCTCTCCCTGCTGTCTGCAATACTTATGAACTGGACCATGTGATGGATACTGTATAGGTCTTTCTGTCCCCAGATGTTCAGTGACCATGAGAATTGCTTACTTATTTTAAATGTGACCATTTTTGTCACCTGCTACAGATAACCAATTATTTGAATTGGGTTGTGAGGAACTTGGCTGACTTGGAGGTCCAGATGGGTGCCGTGAAGAAAGTGAACAGTTTCTTGACTATGGAGTCCGAGAACTATGAAGGCACCATGGGTACTGTGAACATGACTGTTCTGGGAACCTTGCGTTTGCTGTGCTTTGTCACTTTAATACCAAGAGAATCCCTTCTTGTCTTAATTTACACTCCTCCCTTCCTTTCCTTCCTACTTTTATTTATTTATTCATTTCTTTATGTATCTTTGGAGTTTAGGGTTGTGAGACATGTTAAGTCTATGTGACCCAGGCTGACCTTAAACTCAAGATTCTCCTGTCTTGGTCTTGTGAATGCTGGCAATATGTACACACACACTACACCCCCTCTCGTATTGATATTGCTTGATATTAGCAGCTAAGAATAAGCAAAAATTTAGTCTTGGATACAAGTAGACTCTAAGTAGATAATATTCAATACTATTTAGAAAGAATTGCAAATGTATTGGCACCTTATTACAGTGTGTTCTCTTTCTTATAGCTTTGTTAACTTAAACATCAAGAAACTTGAAAGTACTAAACAAGATTCTTAATTCTATTAGAATAACTGCCAGGAAAGTTGAGGATAAACACGGCATGACCTTCCTTAGATGCAAATCTCAATCAAAATGCATTGTTTTGCCTAAGTCATTCAGTGGCTTTCTAGCTGGTAAAGTACACAGTCCCAGTTATAGCCGAGGCCACTAAGTGACGTTTGCCACCCCCCAGTCCCATTTCTCACCCACTTACATACTTCCTAGACGCAATAGCATGATACAGTTCTCTTTTGCCTTTGTTCTTCTCTTACACATATTTGAATTCAATTCCCTAAGATTCATCTCAAGAACTGCTTTTACTTCAAGTCCCCCTGGATGACCCAAGTCCCCACCCTCTGTGCTCCCAGAGTGCTTTGCTTACCTCCCCATATGGCTGTCCACTTAGAACTGCAGATACTGACTTCTTGCCTGACTCCTAGGGAGACAGCAAGCCTTGCCTTTTATCTTCAATAATGAATACTCTCACATTAGAAGCTTCAGGTGTTTGAGGATCCACTCACATGTCCATCAATTTACAAATGAACTATCTTTACTTAGCTTGAATAGTATTGAATGCTGGGTTGCCAAAGAGATGGGACGATGTTAATGCCCCCCACACACACACAGAAGTTGAAATTGTACCACACAAGAAAGACAGGAAAGCAAGAAGGGCACTAGTTAGGAAAGTGCAAGGGTTAGCAGAAGTGGAAGGCCGTCAAGGAAAGGAAGTTAGGGTAAGGAATGGTCACAACGCACTGTGTATCTATGCAAAAGTTTCAAAACCTAAACTTAAAAGAAAGAAAATAACTCAAAAAACTTAAAATTCTCAATCAACATTGTTCACTCTGAAGGCGATTTAAATTTAAAAAATAAGCTCTCATAGTTTGTTTCAGTATTACAATGAATTTAGGGAAATCACACATGCACACACACACACACACACACACACGCATGCATTGTTAAAGCAATTCCTGGAAATTATAAATTTGTGTTTCTTTCTTCATCTATGTCTTAACTACCATTGTTTATTCTCCTATCCCCAGATCCCTCTCAAGTCCCAGAACATTGGCCACAGGAAGGCGAGATCAAGATTCATGATCTCTGTGTCAGATATGAAAATAATCTGAAGCCCGTTCTGAAACATGTCAAGGCTTACATCAAACCTGGGCAGAAGGTATGGGACTCACCACTGTCTGATTGTTTGTCTGCATAAATCTCTGGTGAGCACCTGATCACCATGTCAACACCCACCACAGCTGTCCAGATCCAGACTCACATTCCACATATGCTGTGGACAAAATTATCTGCATGAAAAAGGAGGGGAGAGAGGGGATCGAAGCAGGACACCAAATGCTCCCTAAGTTATTTTGCCCTTCATTAGCACCCCGTCAAAATCAGAATGGTCAACACCAGGCACACTGTTTAAAATTTCTGATTTCTGGCTCAGAGCTGTACTAGACATCTCCTCCATGACCTTTGCCTCCATTCTAGATCTGCTCTGAATCAACTTCTTTTAATTCCTATTTTTGAAAGATTATGTGTGGGGACAGTGGACTCATTCTTATTAACCCATCTCTGCTCAGCAAAAACTGAGCACTTATGTAAAGGTCCAACTATAAATTGATACAGAAATGAAGCCAGGAACAGGAAACAACACATCCACATAGAGATAAAAATCAGGATGCAATCATTAGTTTAATGAGGACTTCATTTTATCATAATTCATGAGAGCTAAGCAGAAAACTGTGATGCAGTTATTTGAGCAAATTTGTACTTTTTCCATGGTACCTTGATGAAGCTAAAAATACCTCGATGCCTTTCATGCCTTTGTCTGATCTCGAATGCTCCTGCTCTTCTCAGGTGGGCATCTGTGGTCGAACTGGCAGTGGGAAGTCGTCCTTATCTCTGGCATTCTTCAGAATGGTCGACATATTTGATGGTGAGTTGTTAACTAAGTTTTATGCCAGCCAGGTGGCCTTTTGTGGCTCAGTGTGTAAAGGTGCTTGCCACCAAGACTGACAACCTGGGTTCAGTACTGAGGACCTACAGAGTGGAAAAGAGACAACTGACTCCCACAGGCTGTCCTCTAGCTTTCACTTGCGCTATGGTGTGTGCACCTGTGCTTGTGCACACACACACACACACACACACACACAAGAAATAAAATATTTTAAAAATAATAGAGCCAAATCAATTTACCTAATTCTGTGAAACTAAACAGCAACTATTTATCAGAACTTCATACCCTGCACATGGGATGGCATCCGAAGATAACAGGAGAGCACAGACTTGGGAGGATAAAATGATAGTCCCCATGAAGGCCTGGGGACAGCTGCCAGCAGGTTGTAATAAGCTTACAGGGTGAACTCAGCCACCACAGCGAGCATCAACAGATGGAGGTGAGGTTTTGAGAGGAAAGAAAAGGGAAGGTTGCTTTGCTCTCCCCAGATGAAAAAATATGTCTTTCTCTACTGAAGGGAAAAAATGACACAGAAATAAGTAATCTGCACTCATAATTTAGTTGTGTGACTTTTATAGTTGTGCTCTTAATAACACAGTTTAGTGATGCTGAACATTTTGTGTGTAGACAAACCTTGCTGTAAAAATGCTAAATTCATGGCCACAATATCCAGAAATATTTGTTCATCTACTATAACAGCAGAAATCACTTAATCTTTGTTTTAGAAAAATAATATGTAATTTTTTTAGGTTATTGAGTGGCTATAAACAGGCCAACACATAAGCCATTCTAAATGAAAGGGGCTCCAGCAATGACCCTGACCTTTAGCCCAGGAAATGATTCCTACTACTGTCTCTATTGACTACAGTGATAATTATAGTACTTTGTATTTTTATTGCACTTGACAGCTTATATTATTTTACTTAATCTACAAAACAACTCTGTGAGGTAAAAGATTAGTTTGTGAGCAATGAAACTGAACTGTAGCTAGGCATGGTGGTACATGCCTTTAATCTCAGTCGTCAGGAGGCAGAGGCAGGTTAATCTGTGAGTTCGAGGCCAGCCTGGTCTACACAGTGAATTCTGGGACATCCAGAGATACATAATAGAGAGAAGCTGTCTTAAAATATGCGTGTGTGTGTGTGTGTGTGTGTGTGTGTGTGTGTGTGTGTACACGAACCATAGAAATCAGAATGGGGGAGAGTAAATTCAGCGGCATAGTAAGCATCCACCACTAGGTTGGTTAGTGGCTTGCTCATTCCGTGATGGGCAATGCCTTCAGCAGAGTTTGTGTCTCTGGGCAGTTACATGGTCCAAAGACAACTGACAGTTTTCATTACAAAACTGTGACTATGGCTGAGCTTATTCCATTAGCCTGACCTTCAGGCATCTACAAAGGTGGTTTTCAGGTGCCCCTGAGAACTAACCTGATGCCTTTTCAGTAGCACTGTCCCTGAAAGAACCCACTTAAGCTCATCCTCCTTGCTTCTGCTTTTGGAAGCCCTGTGGTGGTATTGTGTTCCCCCAAATATTGTGCACACTAATAAACTTATCTGGGGTCAGAGAAGAGAACAGCCACAATATTAAACTTAGAGGATAGGCAGTGGTAGCACACGCCTTTAATCCTAGCATTCCAGAGGCAGAAATCCCTCTGGATCTCTGTGAGTTCAAGGCCACATTGGAAACAGCCAGGCATGGTGATTCATGCATTTAATCCCAGAAAGTGAGCCTTTAATCCCAGCTAGTGATGGCAGAAAGCAGAAAGATATATAAGGCGTGAGGACCAGAAACTAGAAGCATTTGCCTGGTTAAGCTTTTGGGCATTTAGCAGCAGTCAGCTGAGAGTCATTCTGGATGAGGACTCAGAAGCTTCCAGTCTGAGAAAACAGGATCAGCTGAGGAATTGGCGAGGTGAGGTAGCTGTGACTTGTTCTGCTTCTCTGATCTTCCAGCATTCACCCCAATACCTGGCTTCGGGTTTGTTTTTATAAATAAGACCTTTTAAGATTCATGTTACAAAGCCCTTGCTACTACTAACTGGGCTGTAGCTGACATTCCGCACCCATCTTATTTGTCTCACAAGGAACATTGTCTTTGCATGACAAGATGAGGAAATGAATCTCTCAGGTAAAGGGGACATGAAGAATGTGCAGTTCTGTAAGTCTACAGACAGTACGGGCTACCTTGGTGACATCTGATCTCATGTCAGAACTTGCTTTCCTATTCATAATATGTTGTGCTGTTCGTCCCAGCCGTGGGTGACAGGCCAAAAGCTTTGTCTTCAGGAAACTTGAATGTGTGGAGCTAGGCAATAAAAAATAAGTAAACACATACAGTATGTCTGATTCCAACAAATCCTACAAAGCAAAATGAAACAGGAAGGAAAGGTAAAGGCTTTCTAGAAGAAAGGAGACCCAATGGGGGAAAAGTGATTTGGGTTTGCCTGGCCAAATATGAACAATAACAGAACATTCCTTCAGGGGAAAATATATCAGAAAGACAAATCTCCCCAGAAGTGTACATTTTTGTTAGAGACAGAGGTTTCTGACACTTAAACAGGAAGCTTTGTATTCTGTGTTTCAACCTAGAACTTGGAAAAAAAATCTTTTATTAATTCATTCATTGGAGGGACTGGGCACTGAGCCCAGGACCTCATGGCCAGGCAACAGTGGGAGAGAGTAGGGGAGAATAATTTTAATTATTAAATGAATGATAATCTCTCTCATGAGTTTGCTACTTGTCTGCGGCATTGTTTTTTCGTAACAGGAAAGATAGTCATTGATGGGATAGACATCTCCAAACTGCCCCTGCACACACTGCGCTCTAGACTGTCCATCATTCTCCAGGACCCGATCCTGTTCAGCGGCTCTATCAGGTGAGTGTGCTAGTCTGAAGACTTCATCAAGATGATCAAGTCGAGCATGCTGCCCAACAGCTGGAGTAGGAGCTCCTGGGTGTGCTAGCCTAGACATGTGCTTTGAGCTCTCTCCTGTTTGAGTCTTATAAAGTCTGGCAACATTACAGATACCTGCCTGATTCCTGTGTGTCTTTCCTGGGTTCAGCAGATACGTAGACTGTCTCTATCTGCCTCCCTGCCTCTCACAACTTTTACTCTCCTCTCAAATCACTTGGACAAAGCAACTCCAGAGATCTCTGCCCTGGTTTGTTGTCTCCCATAAATCAGTAAAAAGTATAAAACAACTGGAGATATTCACTCTCCTAGTAGTTGCTTTTCATATACTCTCTGATTAAATCCTTGGAAAATGCTTTGAGGTCATATTATTATCCCCATGTTACAAATGATTATTTTGAAACTCAAAGCTGTTGTGTCTTTCTCAAGTTCATAGTCCAAGTAAGCGATAGAATTGCCATCCAGTAGCACACTGTCTGAGTCCAAGGTCTACCCAGACAGCTACTAGATCATTAGGGTGGGCGGGGGAGGTATGAATGTGTGCATCTGTGGCTTTATTTTTTGTTTTGTTTTGTTTTGCTTTTGTCTCTCTCTCTCTTGATTCCCTCCCCTGTCACCTAAATACAAAGAAGTGTTTGCTACCTCCATTCAAGAATTATTATTTATATTAGATAAAAATGTATGGAATGTCACTCATTATTCACCTGTAAGATTTCTTTAATTAAAAGTGCTAGTGGTCCAGCCTTAGACAAAGAACTATAGGTAACTAAGGAATGCTGAGAGTGGGAAGAGCATATCAATTGGTTATCCAATATGAAGTGGTCATCTCTGGAAACATATACATGCAGGTAACATTGTAGGGACTGAGCAGGTTGTGTTTATCTATTTCTCTCATACATATATACAATTAAAGAAATATAGGCCATGAATTTGAGAGACAGAAGCAGGGCTGTATGTGAACATTGGCAGGGGGGAAGGGAAGGGGAGAAATTATGTAATTATATTTTCATCTTAAAAATTAAAAACATTCTTAAAAAAGTTCTAGATGCATCAAGTTACTTAGCAGTATTGTATCAACTTGTACCTCTGATACACTCTGAATACTTCTGTTGTGTATTATATCTTCCCACACAGACTTGTGTGTTTAGCATCAGTTCTATGGGATATTGACTAGACAATATTCTGGTTATACTAAGCATAATATAGATCTGGGCAATAATATTGGTCATATTGTATCATGTATGCAAATGCACCTGATGTAAAAAACTTTTGTGCTAACATTGAAGGTCATTCATACAGTCATCACTAAAGTATGGCTTTTGTGTTTGCTCTGAACTGAGCCCTGTTCTGGTGTTAAATATATCATCTCATGTTTATTATTAACTGATAAGCAGAGTTGTTTCCTTACAGGTTTAACTTGGATCCTGAGTGCAAGTGCACAGATGACAGGCTCTGGGAGGCTCTAGAAATTGCCCAGCTGAAGAATATGGTGAAATCTCTGCCAGGAGGTTTAGGTACAGCCACAAGTGACTCCACGTGCCTCTAGCTCCATGCTCTGGAGAACCGCATAATTCTAGTGCCAATTTTTTATTTAAATATTATTTATTTTTATTTATGTGTATGTATGTGTACCTGTTTGTCTGTATGTGTTTCATGTGCATGCAGTGTCTGTGGAGACCAGAAGAGGACATAGATTGGAGATACAGGAGGTTGTGAAACATCATGTGGGTGCTGGAAACAAAACCCAGGTCCTCTGCAAGAGCAACCAGTGCCCTTAACTGCTGAGCCCTGTCTCAGCCCTCATCTGTGTTTGTTTGTTTGTTTGTTTTAATAAAGTTACAGTAGTAGTGGAGATACATCGATAAAAACAAACTCAACCCTCATCCACTGGGACAGTACAGATTAGTGGGTTGATATAACAGAAAGAGAAGTGGAATTGGGGTGGGAATATTCTATTTCTTCTCAAGGCCTACTACACATCAGATAAACATGACCTTAAACAAACCACTTAATCTCCCCAGGCCACAGGTAGGTGAATCACACAATCTCCTGGGAGAACTGGATTAAATAATTCAACAGTTCCCAAGGTCTTCTGGTCTTGCAAATGTCTAGCAGTATTTCTTGACTTAGCTGTTGGGGCACAGTTCTCCATATGTTGTCAAAAATCAGATGAGCCGGCATCCTCTTCACTCAGCCTCTCAGGAGGCCATCTCTTCAACAGCATACCAGGCCAGTCATGCACATGTCATGTTTTTCCTGACTCCCCCCCTCCCCAAGTTACTTACTATTGTCAGTGAGCCTCTTGCTTACCCTGCCTCAGATGCCACTGTCACTGAAGGTGGGGAGAACTTCAGCGTTGGGCAGAGGCAGCTGTTCTGCTTGGCCAGGGCCTTCGTGAGAAAGAGCAGTATACTCATCATGGACGAGGCCACAGCCTCCATTGACATGGCCACGGTGAGTTTGCACCTCGGCTTGGAAAACCAATGTGCTGGGGAGGTGTTTGACTGGGTGTGTTCTTCTGACTGGGTTTGGAGTCCTCAATGCTATTGTTGCAAACGACACCCCAACCATCTCCTTGATCAACCAAAAGGGGTTTCTCTTACCAAGACTCACTTTGAAAAATCTACACTAGTAGTAGAGACTCATAAAAAACAAACTCAGCCCTCATCTACTGGGAGACCACAGATTAGCCGGATGGTATAACAGAAAGAGAAGCAGAGTTAGGGTTGGGATATTCTATTTCTTCTTAAACCCTACTGCACACTGGCTAAATGTGACCCTGGACAAGTCTCTTGGTCTCTTAATCGCACCTTAAACCTTTCATTTGATATGAATTCAGACTGCTAACACTGTTGAGAAGAAATGAGAAATAAGTACCAGACACCTATTTGTATACAACACACACACACACACACACACACACACACACACACACACACACACACACGGGGAGGAGGGCAATATGAAGTCACCATCCATGTTATACAGCGTAGAAAGAGTCAATCAAGCAAACAAATGTATCTTTAACCCAAGCAATGGACCACATTGCTTTGCAGTGGAAATGTTGAAAATCAACACATTTGCAATATGTGACTTTATAATTGACTGGGTTTGCTGTGCAGGAATAAGGCCATAGGTCATGAGAACTCTGAATTGTGGAATGTAGATCCCTTTTCAGTAGACCATGATAGCTAAAGTCATCTGTTGGCTACAATAATTTGTATTTGTTAAAATTAATAATAACTTGAATTAAGAATGGCCTTCCCTGTGTACTCATGGGAAAGGCCAGAGTCTTTATACTCCTAACTCCATGCTGCCTTCCTGCTGCTCACTTCAGACTGGGTGAAATTACCCCCAAAATAAAGCCACTTCAAGATTGTTAAGAACCAACCATATATGAAGGTGATAATTTGGCTTCTTCCCCTCTTCCTGCCCCCTACTCCAGCTTTCTAAGACAGAGAGTCACCATGTAATCCTGGCTGGCCTGAAACTCACTATCATACCCAAGTTGGCCTCAAGTTTGCAATCCTCCTGCCTCTGCCCCTGAGAGCTAGGGTTACAAGCACAAACCGCTATGCCTGACTTCACAACTTTTTTTTCTTTTTTGTCTATTAAGACTAATCAAAGTACACTACCAAGTTATGTGACATCACAATTACCATAGTATAAAAATAACAAAATGGCGTACGGTCGGCAGTAACGTAAATTGGTATTTATCAGCCATGTTCAAGGACATCTGCTTCAGCATAGTGGCCAGCAGGAGGGGGGGTGAGAACACATGACTCAAACAGCAGCAAGCAACCTGAATGGCATACATGGGTAACCAGATTTTCCCCAAGGAATGAGGTGGACTCTTCACCCACAACACTTTCAAATATAATGATAATCATAGTTTGTGATGTGAAGAAAAGTATTTTTGTCTTAAACATTCTTTATGGGTCAAAAATCCAAATTTTGCCATGGACTTCAGTTTCTCTAAGTCAAAGGTTAGCACCAGGATAGGGTTTGATTAGCTTTGGTCATATACTGCCTGTGGTCTAATAAGCAAGCGCGACCATGCTCTTGCGCTTCTTCATTTTCTTCTTTGAGTTCCTGGCAATAGATCTGTCAGTCAGATCAACCACTGAGCTTTCCTTTTCAGTTAGCATACAGAGCAATGGGTTTCACCATGACACTTTCACTCGTAAATGCCACCACTGCACTTTCTTCTTATTCTCATCCCTCCCCCACTGCCGTTACCACTCCCCCATACTTCCTCCTCCGAAATAACCTTCCCTTCTGCTTTCAAGTCACCTGCATCCCATCACTCCCCACCCCCATCCCTTAAGATCTTCCTCAGGGGCTGTAGAACTGCTCAGCAGTGATGAGCACACTCTGCTCTAACAGAGGACCTGAGTTAGGTTCCCAGCATCCCTATCAGCCAGCTCACAACCACCTGTAACTCATGTTTCAGGGTTTTTGGTGCCCTCTTCTGGCTTCTGTGGGTGCCTGCACACTCTCGACATAACTACATGCAAGGCATACACAAGGATAAAATAAATTAATTTTTAAAGAAGGATCTCTTCCTCCCTTCTCATGGTCCCCTTTCCACTTAGGAGAACTGACTTTTCTTGTATTTTGAAGACATTTCCAAAACCCAGCCTGCTACTAACTATTCTTCCTTGTCAGCACCACGGAAGACTTGGAGTCAGTATGCTCAGAAGGAATGGGGCAGTGGAGTATTGATCTTGGGGTATACAATGTTTTTTCAAGAGAAAGTAGGCTCCTGAAAGTTGAAACTTCTCTTTTCCTTTTGGCAGGAAAACATTTTGCAGAAAGTAGTAATGACAGCCTTTGCGGACCGCACAGTCGTGACCATAGCTGTAAGTGACATGTGTGGGATCACTTCATTTCTCTGTAGCTTTAGTTATAAGGGTCTCTGAGCTTTAAGTTTGAGAAGGTGAAATATATTGATGTTGAATTATGTATTTCTCTCCTGTTTCATGTCATATATATCATTGATTTTCAATGACACCATCTGACATGTAAGGACACCAACTGACCAGTGTCAGTGCTAATTTCCAGCAGCATGGTAGTTTTCAGAAAGTTCCTAAATTCCATTACCAATTTAGCTAATATTTGTATATAATTTCTCCTCATTTGCCCATTTTAAAGCAGAAGACAATGAGATGCCCATGGCACGGGAAGTAATGTCCCTACATTAGGTAGCCTCGATTGGGTTGCTGAGTCACTTAGCCACCATTTGCTTGCTTGCAAGGGTGTTAGTTTTTCTGTCTCTTCCTCGTTGTGTTTGGTCTGATCTTTGCTCTCATTGCAGCCCACCAAAGACTTTATTTGATGAGACCTCGTCCATTTTCCTTCTCACTGATTCTCTTCTCTCTCCACTTCTCTCTCCTCCAGCACCGCGTCTCTTCTATTGTGGATGCAGGCCTTGTTTTAGTCTTTTCTGAGGGTATTTTAGTGGAGTGTGACACTGGTCCAAACTTGCTGGAACACAAGAATGGCCTCTTTTCTACTTTGGTGATGACCAACAAGTAGCCCAGTGTGATCTGCTCCTCCAAGTGTCTCATTCTCTGGTAGATGTCTTAGCTGACTCGTCTGAGTAAGGCAGAGTTGAGGCTGTGATTGAAAGGATTGCTAGGGGAAGAACTAACCATGGGGATGACCGTGCAAGTCAGCTCGACCAAGTGCTTACAC
>CABHPQ010125372.1:13696-29411 GCA_902168405.1 Peromyscus aztecus | reverse complement strand
CCCCCCATTTCCATCTTCTCCAGGGCAAAGACTCCCCCGAGGATTGAGATCAACCTGGTGGACTCAGCCCAGGCAGGTCTAGTCCCCTCCTCCCAGGCTGAGCCAAGGGTCTCTACCAAGCCCCGGGTTTCAAACAGCCAACTCATGCAATGAGCACAGGACCTGGTCCAACTGCCTGGATGCCTCCTAAACAGATCAAGCCAATCAACTGTCTCACCCATTCAGAGGGCCTGATCCAGTTGGGGGCCCCTCAGCCATTGGTTCACAGTTCATGTGTTTCCATTCGTTTGGCCACTTGTCCCTGTATTCCATCCATCCCTGGGCCCAACAACTCTTGCTCACATAAACTCTCCTCATTCTCACCAATTGGACTCCCGGAGCTCCACCCGGGGCCTGAACGTGGATATCTGCATCTAGTTCCCTCAGTCACTGGATGGGGTTTCTAGCACTAAAATTAGGGTGTTTGGCCATCCTATCACCAGGGTAGGTCAGATCAGTCTATTTCTCGACTATTGCCAGCAGTCTATTGTGGGGGCATCTTTGTGGATTTCTGTGGGCCTCTCTAGCTCGTTGCTTCTTCCTATTCTCATGTGGTCTTCATTTACCATGAACATTCCTTGTGTTCCCTCTCTGTTCTTGATCCAGTTGGGATCTCCCGCTCCCCCAAGTTCTCTTTCCCTTGCCCCTCGCCCCTCATTACCCCCACTCACATCCAGACTGTTCCTGTAGATCTCATCCATTTCTCCGTCATTGGGCGATCCCCGTGTCTTTCTAGGGGTCCTGTTTTCCAGGTAGTCTCCCTGGTGTTGTGAGTAGCCGTCCAGTCATCCTTGTTCCACAACTAGTATTCTCCTATGAGTGGGTACATACCATGTTTGTCTTTCTGAGTCTGGGTTACCCCACTCAGGAGGATTTTTTCTAGATCCCTCCATTTGCCTGCAAACCTCATGATGTCATTGTTTTTCTCTGCTGAGTAATATTCCATTGTGTATATGTACCACAGTTTATTTATCCATTCTTCGGTTGAAGGGCATCTAGGTTGTTTCCAGGTTCTGGCTATTACAAATAATGCTGATATGAACATAGCTGAGCAAGTGCCCTTGTGGTATGATTGAGCATTCCTTGGGTATATTCCCAAGAGTGGTATAGCTGGATCTTGGGGGAGATTGATTCCCAATTTTCTAAGAAAGTGCCATGTTGATTTCCACAGTGGCTGTACCAGCTTGCATTCCCACCAGCAGTGAAGGAGAGTTCCCCTAGCTCCACATCCTCTCCAGCACAAGGTGTCCTCAGTGTTTTCGATCTTAGTCATTCTGACTGGTGTAAGGTGGTATCTCAGAGTTGTTTTGATTTGCATTTCCCTAATGATTAGGGATGTTGAGCAATATCTATTTAAAAACAATACACCTTTGTCAATATGATTGTTGTGTGACCCTAGCACCTAAAAGCAGAGGAAGGTGCATCTCTGTGAGTTCCAGGACAGTCTAGTCAATATAGTATGTTCTAAGCCAGCTAGAGTGAGACTCTGTCTCCACAAGTTGGTTTTTCATAGATTTCAACTATTAAGTAATAGAAATTTAATTAAATAACACATTTCATTATATTCATATGATCATATTTAAATTATTTTAAAAAGAAGTTTATATAACAATCATTTTAATGAAAATATAATTAAAACACAATTCATACCATAAAATATTTATTAAGCTTCTAAGATGTTGTTTCTTAACAAAACCATCCCTCTGGCTAGTGATGTCACTGTTTATTTTTATATTTTTTCATTAACCAGTTTTAGAATTTAGAACACTTCTAATTAGATGTCATTATTTTTAATTTCAGGAACAAAAACAGCACCATATTAACACAAACTCAACCTAAAAAAAAATTTGTATTTCTTCCCTATCTACTCAAAATCGAAAGAAAAAATCAATTACCTAATGCTGTGATGTTTATCAGATTGTGACTGGTGGCTGGAATCGTTTCTTAGATAGTTTTTGTTTCTGTTTCAGTAATAAATATCAGATTTTACAGTGTGCCTGTGGACATAAGTTGCCTAGGGTTATTCTAAATATGATTAAGGAGAGATGAAACACAGATCATAATAATAGAATCAGCACTCTTGTTGGAGCTGCAATCATATCAACAGATTTATGGGCTGCCAACTGAGTGTTAACTGCACAGGTTGTCTCCTCTGTTCTCATCTACTGAAAGGTGGCTGCCAGCTTTACTGCGTATTTCCTGGATATGTTCCCTTATCATCTAGATAGTGTGTACACAGGGAATGCAAACTAATTTTAATGTGCACTGAAGCAAAATATTACTGGGAAGGTGAAGCTACTAAACTATAGAGTATATAAATTGTTTGCAAGCACTCATGACTTTATGATTATCAGGCATTCTGAATGTTCCACACCACTACTCCTCCCCATTAGTACACATAACTGAGATGAGCATTATTGTAGTAGATGAAGGTGAAAATAAATGCTTTTCACTCTTCTTATACAAGAAATAGGTATGATTATTATGGTAGATTTCAAGCAAAAGGAAAGGAAACTTTTAAAAAAATTCTTCTCTCATATATTATGTCCTGACCACAGTTTCCCCTCCCTCAACTCTTGTCTGTTCTTCCTCTCCTCCTCACTCCTCCAGATCATAACCAACCTTATGAAGATGATAGAGATAAAGAGGAAATAGGTAAATCCCTCAAAGAACTAAGAAAGGAAACTTTTAAAAAGCATTCACCCATCACAAATCTTCTACTGCTCTTGACCATCAGTGTGCCCTGAGTTTCACAAGTGCTCCCACAGCATGTGTACACCCCTTGCCCTGTGTTTCCCAAGCATGCACTTGCTCTGTTCACTTGTGTCCCTGGTATCTCAGTGCCTCCTGTGAAATATGGGAGAACTCCCTCATTTCTTTATGACCTACCTGCCTTGTTATCTTTGATATCCTGATTATTTATCACAGTACCTGATACAAAGGTTCCATAGTAAATATTTATTAAAGAATTTTTAAAAATCACCAGCCTTTCATATATATTTATTATTTAATTTTTTTATTATTTATTTTTATTATTTATATCAGAATTACATAATTTTTGAAAAAGGCAAAAGGATAACTACTGCCCTACTTTGCTTTTCTGCTGCTGTGTAAAACTCCTTACCAAAGGAAAACTGGGGATGAAAGAGTTGATACAGCTTTACAGCTTAAAGTCCATCATGAAGGGGAGTCAGGGCAGGAACTCAAGCAGGTACTTGGAGGTAGGAATAGGGGCAGAGACTGTGGATAAATGCTGCTTACTGATGTCCTGTCCATGGCTGGGTCAGCTATCTTTCTTATACAAGCCAAGCATCTGCTCATTGATGGCACTACCTATGGTGAACTAGGCCCTCCCACACCATTAATCAAGAAAATGACCCCATAGACTTTCCTACAGGTCAAGCTGATGAAGTAATTCCTTAATTGATACATCTCTCTAGATGGCTATAGCATGTGTCACACACACACACACACACACACACACACACACACACACACACACACACTAGCCATGTAGTTCAATTACCAACTATCTTGGCATATATTTAAGATTATATCTCACAATCAAGTAATAGAAGGAAGAGAGAGTAACTTCCACTATAATGGCTAAGTTTAAATAAAAAAGAATTTTCAATATTATTCTAAACAATTTCAGAGAGCATAGAACATAACCCTTTTTAAAATAAAACTGCTCTTTCATATTCTGCATCTCTAACTTTATACACGATTTGCATATTCAAGTCACTAGTAAGTAACTTTGTACTGATATAAAGTAAAGCTTAAAACTATTATATTTCAAAATCCCTTCAAAGTTTTCCCATTGCTGTTGAATATGTCAAGATTCTTTTATGTGATCTATGGCATAGAGTTTAGTATTCAAAATTTTACCACAGTAGTGGAGAGATGGCTTCACAGCTTGGAGCATGTGCTGCTCTTATTGAAGAGCAAAGCTCAGCTCCCAAAACCCACATAAGGGAACTCTTAATTACCTGTAACTCCAATGTCAGTTAATTTAACACCTTCTTCTTGCCCCCCCCCACGTACCTATACTCACATGAACATAACCTCTCACACAACTACACACATTCACATAATTTAAAAAAATGTACAATTTCTTATTATGTGTTTGAAAATCTATTCTTATGACTTCAATGGACTGTAATGTTCTCTATTCTCTTTTGATTTTCCTGTTGCTTACATTTGTATTTTTTCTCTCTTATGCTAAATTGCCATCTCATTCATTAGATTTGAGAATTTGTGTTTATGGTCCTAGTAATAGATATTCTATAGTTTCTGGTATGATTTTGACTTTTTCCTCTGTGATGGTTTGTAGTAATTTGCTGCGAGTCTGGACAATGCACAGTACCTGTTGCTACTGAAAGATGAGCTGAAGGTACTGAGTAAGTTTCTTCATTCATGACTCTTCATGATTCTATTGTGAAGTTGATCAGATTTGAATTGCAAATATAGTTTTCACCTACCCATGGCAACTTAGTATTGGGCTCTTGATCCAACTGCCATACACTAGACCTATAAAACCTTTACAAGCATGGTTCAAGCTTTGACAAAATGACCTGCCCCAGAACTAGAGAAGTTCCAGAAAAAAGTAGACTTCTGTCCTGTGCTCACAACCAGAGTCATTGTCTTCCACTGAATTATGTCCCAGAAATATTTGTTTTGGTTGCTCTTAATTAATGAACATATTTTATCGAATTTTTCTCATTTTATTCAACAGAAAAAGTCACTCTGGGTTACATATTTCCTCAGTAATGAATACTTAGTGCATTATTATTTTTAAATATATGTTTAATACATGTCTAGAATTTTCATTCATTTCTTTATTTCATTTGAAATTTTATCTTCAAACATATAATTGAATTCATCCTTTAAAATGTAATCATCTTGATTAAATAAGAAATAGTATATTTACAGGGAAATGAAACTCATATTTTCCATACATTTGACTAGATATCTACATTCCTGTCACCTCATAACTTATTTATACCCTAGTAAAGTAGCATTTAAAACACAAGGAGAGTGAAGATGAGTTGAACTCGTTTAACATTTCCAGAAACAGGATTATAGCTATTGCATTAACTACAGGAGATCTTATAAAGAGACATAACATTTGGAAACTTCTAATTCTGCATTGCAAAGTGAGTCAGACTAGATGAAAGCAATGGGGACCCCAGTCATGAGGAGCTGGGGGAGCAGTGTGTCATCCCACAATCGACTTGTGGAGCCAGGAAGATTCACTCATTTCTGCTGAAACAATTCTGTAATGGCCACATTTTCAATTATTAATTCAATTTCTGTAATGAGATTGTTTCCGAAAGTTTATAATAATTATAAATAGATAATTAATACATTTTATAGGATTAAGAAATCACATTTATACATAAGTGAAACCACATTAGTTGTAGTAAACACCATTTACAATCTGTTCTTACACTTTAAAGCAAATAATTTTTATTTTATCTTGTCTTTTTGCCTCTATATCAAAAAGTTTTTATTTAATTTGCATCAAAACAGTTTATAAATGTCCAGAGCAATATTTATTTTGTTTTCAGTATGTAGAATTTACTGGCATGCCATAAACTAATAAGCATAGAATAACTGCAAATGTTAGTGGTGGCTTACAGATTGCTTCATTTTTATACTTTTTAAAGGAATGTATTATATCAAGACTTGAAAGGAATAAGATTAATTGCTTCTCCTTATTCTTGTATGAAATTGCATAGTGGTGTAAGTAGACATAAAAATTTCAAATCAGTAAAAATTTAGGTATAAAGAGTAGTTATAAATTGCTACCATACAGAGTTTACTTAAAGGAAAATATCCATCATAGAAGATACATTTGAAAAATATGGCAGTTTACAGTTAATTTCATAACAGTACTGTCTTATTATTCACTTGAATTTCCTTCTTTTACTGTCAAACATTTGCTTTTATGATGTACACTTTCTGTTGTGTGTCTATCTCTAGCTTTCTATCATCTATCTGTCTATTATATATAAAAATCTATCAATCACTTCTAAATTTCTATCACCTATCATCTACCTATAATACCTATAATATATCTGACATCTATCCATTATCCATTTACAATCTACCTATTATCTTTCACTTATTAATTATTCATCATCTACTGTGGTTGTATTGTGTTCCCCAAAATATTGTGCAACCTAATAAACTTATCTGGGGTCAGAGACAGAACAGCCACTAGATACAAAGGCTAAAAAATGGTGGCACTCACACTTTTAATCCTAGCACTCCAGAGGTAGAAATCCCTCTGGATCTCTGTGAGTTCAAGGCCACATTGTAAAGGCCAGGCTTAGTGACACACGACTTTAATCCCAGGGAGTGGTGGTATAAAGCAGAAAGGTATATAAGGCGTGAGGACCAGAAACTAGAAGCATTTGGCTGGTTAAGCATTTGGCTGGTTAAGCTTTTAGGCTTGTGAGTAGCAGTTCAACTGAGAGCCATTTGGATATAAGGACATAGAGGCTTCCAGTCTGAGGAAACAAGATCAGCTTAGAAATTGGCCAGGTGAGGTTAGTTGTGTCTTGTTCTGTCTCTCTGACCACCCAGCATTTCACCCCAATAACTGGCCCCGGGTTTGATTTTATTAATAAGACTCTCTAAGATTCCTGCTATAATCTATCATTTATTAGTCATCTTTTTGTCATCTGTCCATTCTCTATATATTTATCTCTCTACCATCTATTAATCATCCATGTTTCTTTATATTTATCTGTCATGTATCTACTTTTTCTCTCTAAACATTCATCTGTACATTTGTACAAGTCACAGTGTGCTCTCACATGTTCTGTATATAGTATTTATATTT
The DNA here is from genome assembly GCA_902168405.1 of Peromyscus aztecus. NCBI lineage: Eukaryota > Metazoa > Chordata > Mammalia > Rodentia > Cricetidae > Peromyscus > Peromyscus aztecus. The sequence goes on along the minus strand of CABHPQ010125372.1, from coordinate 22,522 downwards.
ACTAGAAATCTTTATTCATTTGAACTACACTTTGATAATTATAGTGCCTTACACTGATAGTATTCCTGTGAAGGGTATTTTTCCTACATCTTGGAGAGTGGGAGTGAGAAATATATGATGATTTTATAGTGTCAAAAATCCACATCCTAAATCAAGGACTCAAATAGTCTCCAGTATGATTCTGAAATAGACAGACATTTTCCTTCAAACACATGTAAATTAGTCTGCTTTAGTTTTATACTATTCATTTTTTTCTTTCTACCTTGCTCAGATAAACATAACTTGATGCCATTCCCTAGGGCTATTGAATCAGGGAAAATATGTTCACATAGAAAAAGTTAGAGTGAGCAATGACATTGTCTTTTACCAGCTAAGTTCTACTTTCTAATTCTAGAAAATTTCCTGTGGATAGCCACCTTACTAACCATCATATTGAGTTCTTATTTGTGTCTTTAATTCTGAACTTTTGTTTTACATTTGTTTGGAGGAATAGGATTTTACTTGCCTTTTTGAAATTTAAATAATTCCATTGTTCAAAGAGGGATAAAGAATGTGGCCTGAGTATTAATAATAATATTTTTCTCTAGCCAACTCATATTTATTCATAAATACTAAATAATTAATATGATATATATATATGTATATATATGTGTGTGTGTATGTGTGAGTACATATATATGCAACTATAATAATAATTAAGTAGAAGATGTCATGAAATTGGCATGGTGTGTGGGAACTCAAGCACAGGTATAGGAGGAATCTGAAGAGTGTGGGATGGAACTTGTGTAAATAGAGTAATCATTTATGAAATTTTCAAAAAATAAATCCTTAAAAATCTAAAAGTTGAATACTATTTATTTAAGAAACAAAATACAATCTTCTACATCTTTAATATTTAAAGGTAAATTCTTTGTGTATATATACATATATATAAAATAAGAGATCCTGGAGTGGTGGAATGGATATGAAACTGCTGTATCATCCCAAGGCAACCAGGAGCAAGCCAAATGGGATTCTTCTATGAGTTTTTCTCCAGTCCTTTCCCTTAAGGGATTTTACCTAACCCTGTTTCATTAGTTTCATGTTCCACCATGCCTGGATAAACTTTTCACACCAGTCACTACGGGGAGTTCTGAGGAAACATACCTCTACACGGCAGTTTAGTGCATGTTCTGAAATTGTGTTTTGCTTATTTCATGAACTCAAAGCCTTTACCCTCTTTCCCTCTTATGATAGAAAGAACTATGGCTCACTCCTGCAATTTCTTGTGATATTTCCATTTAGTTTATCTAACATAAAGTACTGCACCAAGTATAGGTGGTCATCATCAGAACAGGCAGATTCATCATGGTGTATTCTTTAGGGTGGAGTCATTTAGATTCATTTTTTCTGACCATACAATGGAGTCTCTGACTATAAATCAAGAATGGGAACACTCTCTAGGGGACAAGATCTTTATCCCGCTTCTATATAGAAAGATCTCAATGTTTGCTGTTATTCTTATGTTAAGGATTAGCTGTTTAGTGAGCAGATAGATTCTTGCTTGTTTTTAAACATCAGTAAAATATTGAATCTAGGAATTCTATTCTTTGGCCAAGACAGACTACTTTTTGAGAGGACCTAGCAGAAGCCATAACACACTGCTCAGTCTTCTATCAGAGATCGGGTCTCAATTTTAATTTCCTGAGACTGAGCAAGCAGTTTCTGAGGAAGTCACAAAAAAAGGACAATCAATCTTCAATGCCCATAACAGCAGGAAAGAAGGAGATAGCATGTACCAAGTCTGAGCCAGACCCTAGAGTCAGTGTACTAGGTCAACCAACCCCCTGCAGTCATCATGCTAGGCTAGTCAGCCTCTATAGTGGTATTTTATTTTATTTGTACTGAAATGTGATTTTATTTGTATGTTAATGAATAAAGTTGCCTAGGGGTCAGAGCTATTAGCAAGCCATAGCGAAAGCCAGGGCGGTGGTGGTACACGCCTTTAATCCCAGCACTTGGTAGGCAGAGCTAGGTAGATCTCTGTGTGTTCAAGGATACAGCCAGCATTGGAGACACATGCCTTTAATCTCAATACCAACCATAGAAGACATGGAGTGACCTACAGACAGGCAGTGACGAGACGGTCATGTGGTTGGGTTTACAACCAATGAGAAGGCAGAACAGAAAGTCTATTTAAAGACAAAAACACAGGAAGTAGGTCTCTCTTGGCTGTAGAGGATCACTGGAGCAGGAAGGGTAAGGCTCTAACCTCTTGGCTTTCTTCTCTGAATCGGCTCTGTGTTTCTTATTCAATAAGACGGTTGGTTACTTCTACAAGCCTCCACAGTCAGTGTGTACTAGGCCAGTCAGCCTCCACAACAGCTCAAGGTAATAATCAAATAAGGACAGAGCCTGGGACTTTTCCAGGCCTGCCCCAAAATGGAAAAACTATAGGCTTACCAGCCCTTGCTAGCCCTAGCCAGTTAGAAATACTAACATGTTTTCCACTCTTGTAAGCCAAACATATCTGAAATGACCTAACTGCCAAAGGAACTACCCTTAGCTGTGCTGAAAAGGAGCCTGCAACCTTCTGTTGGGGTCATTGCCATTTTGCCTTTGTGTTGGATGATTGGCTGGTCCCAGCATGCTGGAATAATAAACACTCTTACTGATTTCATATGTGAATGGTGTTCTTTTTTGGGGACCCTAATACTTTTCTTTGGCCAGGGAAGATTCACAAGATTCAGACAACATAGATTTTATGAAGCTTCTACTTTTGACACTATGTACAGCTAAGTAGCTGCTCATACATTTACTTCCCTGTGGCTTGCTCCCTAATATATTACTTCCATTTTATGAATTCTTATGAGGGTGTTTTCTAATTTAAATGTCATTAAAGTGAGAATCAGAATCATTTACCTTAAAATTACCTGATAATCTTTAATGACAAGGGGAGCTTATACAAAAATGCATCAATATTAAGCAAGAAATTACCTTTCAGAGGAATCATGATGCCTCATGTGAAATGTTGGTCCAAAACAATAACAAAATATTTTGCTAATGTTTATTAAATTCTCTGTCCAATGCATCAATATTTGAATATTCTATTACTTCTAATACCAGGAAGGTAGATCATAAGAGCCTTTAGCATTCTCTACTCTCTGTGTAGGTGGTTGCCAGTGCTCTACTATCATAACATTAGTAATCAACTTGTTTAAGTCTGAGTAGCTTTTTGTTAATCACCAAGTCAGGCCTTGCTGGTTGGCCAGACAATAAGTTTAACAAACATAGCTGATGGAAACTAATTGAAATCTTCCCCAATTATTCATTTACCCCGGACTCACATCTCCCATTATGCTTTGGGAATTCTGGATTGCTTAATTGTCTACTCAGTAAAAAGATGATCTTGTAGATGTAACTTTTAAATTCCATGTGAGCAATTAAAACTTACTGGAAGTTAGCCTTAGTCAATATCCTTAAAAAGAAAAAAAAAGCCAATATTCCCCAGTCCCACGCTGCATCCATCTTAATTATGCTGTATGACCACTGAAATATGTCCAATGATGTTTGTCAATTTCTAACCTCATTACTACTTTATTTTCTCAACCACAAATGGCATCTCCACATCTTCTCTTTTAGTGCTGTGCAACTATTTACCCAGTCCTATCTCACACAGTTGCTGCACATTGCATTTTCAATTGTTGCACCTTGTCCAATGTCTAGGACCCATCCCATAACCTGGAAGATAGTCAAATATATCAGCCTAGTCCATTCACGGTTACATTCCTGTTGTTATTGCTGTTTGTTTTGCTGAACGTTATTGCTTTAATTAAAGGAGTCATTTGCAAACCTTATTTCAAATATTTGTCTTTCTAAATCGTGGTCTGTATAATTAGATTTGAACTGCTCCAGATTAGAACAAATAGAGCAAGTTTGCCATAGTCTTTTAATAGCAGGGAATAGGGTTGCAGTAAATTCTCCACCCTTGATAATATCTACCCCTGAGTGAGAATCTCATCAAGTGATTCTCCCATCCCTACCACTCACAATTTAACTGTACAGGTTAGGGAAATTGAGCTGATGTTCCTTGCCACTCCTGTGCTTTATTTCTTTCTATCACAACTTTTCTTTGTATGAGATAGATCTTTTTCACATCATGTTGCCCCATGCATAGCAATGGAACTTAGTCAATATCCCTAAAGAGAAAAAAAAGCCAATATTCCCTGGCCCTATGCAGCATCCAGACTACCTTTACACTTCCAATCAGATTTTCAACCAAGAATTCAAGTTTAATGAATCACCCAACAGCTGATCTCATCTCTGATATGTAATGCGGTTGCTTAGAACATGGAATATCTTTTCAACATTCTAGTCATGGCTACATTTATCACATGCTAAGAGGATTGATGAAGATTCCTATCTAAGAGAAATCCTGGATGCCAGTTATGCACTGCAGGAAAGTGGCTTCCACTCTCTCAATTAGACACATGAAGCTGGAATTCAAATATAATTGATAAATTCAAATAATCTCTTACATCTTGAAGTGTATACCACTACAATATGTTGTTCTGAGTTCTGTGCTAGGAACTAGTAACAAAGCTACTGTTGATATCTTCTCTCAGAGAATGTTATTTACATTCAGATACTGGAATACATTTTATTTAATTTGTTCATCTCAGCAACCTCAGCATTGTTTAGAGTGAATATTATATCACTCCAGGTACACGGCAAACATGAAATAGTCTCCAACAGATAGAAATTCTCTCCCTTTCTCTTGAACTCCTGTATTACTTTAAGTTTTTTAAAACACATAATATTAGTGTGATTTTGTCTCCCTCTCCCTTTTCCCTCCCAGTTCTTTTTTTCCCTGCCTGCTGATAAGTTTTAGGCCTGCTAAAGGCCTCTCCACCAAAGCAGCAAACTGAATCAGACCAAGTCAGGAAAAGCCCAGGTTTAATGGGTAAAGCGCTCCCTGGCAATTCCCTGGTTCCACAGAGAGGAGATGGGGAAGTGAGACCTGAAGAACCACAAGTCTGTTTTCTGGGATACTGCTTATATATCCCCTGTGGGAGTCTTCCTGAGCCTTTCTCTGGGAGGAGCTATATTTGGCAGGCTTTGAAGGGGCAGGTTTGGGGAGGAGCTGTGTTTGGCAGGCTTTGAAGCAAGGGTTTAGGGAAAGAGACAGGGAAGGGAGCCGAGGTAGATCTTCTATCAGACTCCTTCCAAACATTCCAGACTCTTTGGGTATAGGGATGCCAGGGTAGCAGGGGTTGAGGTGGAGCTCCCACCCAAACACCTGCCTCCCTTTCTTTTGCCCTCAGAGCACAAGCGAAAGAGTGAGTGAATGTGTGTGTGTGTGTGTGTGTGTGTGTTGGCTGGTGGGAGTGCAAACATGTGCAGCCACATTGGAAATCAATATAGTGGTTTCTCAGATAGTTGAGTATCAATCTACCTCAAGACCCAGATACAACACTCTTGGGCATACACCCAAAGGATGCTCAATCATGCCACAAGGACACTTGATCAGCTATGTTCATAGCAGCTTCATTCATAATAGCCACAACCTGGAAAAAACCTAGATGTCCTTCAACTTAAGAATGGATAAAGAAAATGTGGTACATATACATAGTGGAGCATTACTCTGACATCAAAAACAATAACATCATGAAATTTGAAGGCAAATTGATGGATCAAATGAAGGATCTGAGTGAGGTAACCCGGACACAGAAAGACAAACACAACTGGTATCTTCCAGTTTTTATTTCAGCATTGGCCAACACTGATAACAGGAACAAAACAATTATTTCACTGTTTGTTCCTGGTATGATGATATACACTTTTAATTCCAGGGCTCAGGAGGTAGAGATAGGTGAATTGCTGTGAATTCAAAGCCAGACACTACTACATAGAGAGACCACGTATTAAAAAGAAACTGTTTTAAACACACTTTATTTATGAAGTTTATCCTTTACATTTTAAGATGAAGTTTCACAGCTTCATACTAAAGATAAGAGATGGAAAATATGACATTAAATCTTTATTATAGTTCATTTTTTGCCATAGATTTTAGAATGTGTCAGAAACACATAAATAGCATTAATTAATAATTAAGATGAGAAATGAATAATATAGATTAACAAAGGTGAACAAACTGTCTTTCCACAAGTAGAAAATCTGTATAGCATTACTAAATAAGTAAAGATGTAAATTAATCATGAAATGATGTAAAATGACAATAATTAAATTTATGTTAGATATTAAAACATAAACATTTAGAATAAGTAAGATTGGTGTCAATAAATTGCAGACATATGTTTCCAAGGATAGTAAGACAAAATAAATACACATAATTAATATCATCAAGTATATAGAAATATTTTATTTTCACCATATGCATAAGCTAATTTCCTGTTCATTATAATCTCAAACTAGACAGACAGAACTTCAAAAGATTTGTAAGCAAAACATATTGACAAGCTATGGTAGCATAAAGAGTCTATTTCTTCTTGATCCTGCCTTAACATCATGCAATACTGGATACGCAGAGAACTGTCTTTTGGTGCACGATGGATCATCCATCAGAATTTTTATTCATTAATTGGTATCACCTTTAATTTCATTTTGTGCTTGTTTTATCTATTTTTTTTATTGAAAATAGATTTTTCATACATTATATTCTGGTATTTTTTGCACTTCCTCAACTCATTCCAGATTCTCCAGATCCTCCTCACTTCCATTCCCATCAAAACCCACACTGTTTCTTTCTCTTTCACTATAAAAACAAATAGACATCTAAAAATAATCATAAAATAAGCTAAAAAATAAAATAAAGTAATAGGACAAAGCAAGCCAACAAAAATAAGTAAGAAGAGCCAAAGAAAAAGCATAAGAAGCTGGGTGGTGGTGGTGCATGCCTTTAATCTCAGCATTTGGGAGGCAGAAACAGGTCTCTGTGAGTTCCAGGCCAGCCTGGTCTACAAAGTGAGTTCCAGGAAAGGTGCAAAGCTACACAGAAAAACTCTGTCTCAAAAAACAAAACAAAATAAAATAAAACAAAACAAAACAAAAAGAAAAAGAAAAAAGAAAGAAAGAAAAAGTAAAAGAAACACACAGATGCAGAGACACACATTTGCACACACAGAAATCCCATCAAAACCCAAAATCCAAAACTCAAATTCATAATATATATGCAAAGGACACATTTCACAACATTATGAGACAAAGAGCCTCCAAAAGACCACCATTGAGTTCATTTTGTGAACTTGGTTATCTACTACTGGGCATGGGGTCCTGCACTTAAGAGTGAGTTATAAGCACAGTAAGACACTGTTGGATAAAAATATTTTTTTCTATTTGCTAGTAGTTAACAATTAATGCATTTTAAGCATACCTTAATATCTACCCACCATTTCTTCTCTTCCAAATTAAGTTCATAGGGATAGCTATTATTTTCACATTTGTAATACTTTTCCATCAAGCGTTCTCATTTTTTTTTTGCATTCCTCCAGCAATTTGCATAAATCTAGCAATCACCATCATTATCTTTGAATGTGTAATTATAGGGCATGTAAAATGATGCTGTAGTGCATGAACACCCTAAAGAGGGCCTTCATTTTTTTCCATAGAACAGAGGATCATGTTCCCTTAACATAAATTCCTGTTTCCACTTCTAGATGCCTTTCTCCAAACATGGGAAACACAAAGGCTCTTCTCAGGTTACAAGTGACCCTGTTCACATACAGAGAGGAAAAGCATTCACCTAATCAGAGGTAGTCTGCTGGTGTACAAAGTGTCTGTTCTCCCCCAGGCCACCTTCTTCCTGTATGTATTGATGAGTAGGAACAGCAAATACATAATCTACTTTCTGACCCTACCTCATGTATTTTACCTGTTTAAGAATACAATTACACAGTATTTTCTTATATTTTCTGATGCATCGTTTCTCCATCTTTCCTGTACTTTTTCTATTAGTGGCTTTCTTTCTGATTTGAAAAGAAACATCTAGAGTATAAACTACCCACTCTTCACCAGTCACTTTACTCATTTGGTCTAACCTGCTACAACAAAATACAGCAGATTGGATGGTTTAAATAAGAAACATGTTGTCTCCCTTGAATAATGAAATCTCAAGATGTTTAGTACCTTCATATAAAAGGTGCACGCTTTATAGATTGTTGTTAGGTATTATACTGGTTTAGTAAATTAGTGAATTGTGGTGATATATTGTGTACCCTAATGAAACTGGCCTGAGGATTAGAGGACAGAGCCAGGCACTGGATTAGACATAGAGGCCAGACAGTGGTGGTACACACCCTTAATCCTATCACTCAGGAGGCAGAGATCCTTATGGATCTCTGTGAGTTCAAGACCACACTGGAAACAGAGCCAGGCAGTGGTGACACACACCTTTAATCCCAGTACTGGGAAGCACACAAGGCTTTAATCCCAGGAAGTGACAGCAGGGCAGACAAAGGTATATAAGGCGTGAGGAGACAGGAACTAAGGCAGTTCAGCTGAGACCCATTCAGGTGAAGACTCAGAGGGTTTCAGAGGATTTGTAAAGTTGCTGAGGTAACAGGTGGTGGCTGTGGCAGCTAGTTCTGCTTCTCTGAAGCTTTAAGCTTTTACTCCAATACCTGGTACGAGGTTTTTTATTTTTTATTAAAAGACTATCTAAGATTTGAACAACAGTGGATTCTCTCTCTCTCTCTCTCTCTCTCTCTCTCTCTCTCTCTCTCTCTCTCTCCCTCTCCCTCTCCCTCTCCCTCTCCCTCTCTCTCTCTCTCTCTCTCTCTCCCTCTTTCTCTCTCTCTCTCTCTCTCTCTCTCTCTCTCTCTCTCTCTC
>CABHPQ010125372.1:0-13296 GCA_902168405.1 Peromyscus aztecus | reverse complement strand
CTCTCTCTCTCTCTCTCTCTGTGTGTGTGTGTGTGTGTGTGTGATTTCTCCCCAACTGTGTAGCCATGACTTCACTAGCACTGAGTAGTTGAGTAGTTAGGTTTCCAGTACAGACCTGGTCTCCCTCTTGTTGAGTGGGTATTAAGTCCAATTAGAGAGCTGTTGGTTACTGTCAAGATATATGTGCTGTTACTGAACCCTTAAGATTACTGTGCCATGCTGGTCATTGATATGGTTCATGGGTGTCATAGTTAAGTAGAGCTTTTGGATTGCCTTCCTTCTTTGGAAGCTTGCATAGAGCTTTGTTATACCATGATAGCTAGTCCTCAGGGATGGGGATTTAAGTCAGTCACAGTTCAGGGGTCTCTGGGACCTGTTTCTGAAATGCATAGTGTCTTAAGCAGTTGGTACTTACCTTTCACCTCTGGGGGTAACCAAGAACAACAGCAATAGGCTCTATGTTTGGAATGTCACTTGGACAACTCTGGCCAACAACTCAAAAGAAAACTTCTCATGTATCTTTTGGAGGATTTTGTTGGTGGTCTTTGGCACTTGGTGGGAGCATTGTCAGTCCAAATGACAAAAGTTCACTGAATATAATATGCAAGGTTGTTCTTTTTTGTAAATAGTGTGAATCCTTCTGGCTTTTTCAGACATTTGTCCTTATACCCACAGGTAAGTGTTGTCTTCACTCCTCATCAAGAGAATTTCTTTTTACAACAGTCAAAGACCATTACAGAAAACCATAACAGATCAAAATGCGGAGTTGTGGAACCAAGTCACAAAAGGGTGCATCTTCAAAACAATCCCGCACCAAAGGCTCAGAGAACATTGCAGAAGAGGGGTCACAAATATTGTTAGAACCAGAGGATCAGGGTGCTTCCTGTGACACTGTGTCTCCTAGTAACATCAGCAGCTACACACAAAATCTCACTAAAATGACTGCCCGAATGTGAGCTGAACAGGAATGTACCAATGAAGATGCCAAACTAGGTGGGAAAAAGCCAGTGAAATCTCTATCTTACAATAAAAACTATAGGTAACTTAAGAAAGCTGGGAGCAGGAGAGATGGTCTGCCCCAAGGAAGAAGAACACATCAATCAAAGTTGTTCCATGCCAAATGTTCAAGCCTGGAGACATACATATAAGATTATATGGACTGAACTGGTTATATGTAGGAATATCATATATATATGATATTCCTATTTGGACTAACAATGCTCCCACCAAATGCCAGGTATATATATATATATATATATATATATATATACCTAATAACAACTAGTAAAAAAGAAGTGCCTATGAGTTTGCGAGTGGGGAGAGCTTTATGAGAGGATTTGGAGAGAGGAAAAGAAAGGGAGATATGTTGTAATAATATTATAAAAAAATGTGTCCTGTGTGTATATAAATAATACCCATCATTTTGAATATTTAAATAAATATCAGAACTAGTAAAATGCAAATGATATGTGAAATTTGCAATACTGTGCTTAATGGGGAGTTATTGCTAAAGAAAATCTGTGTATGTCCAGGATAGAAATTATGTTCTGTCAAAAAGTTACAATCCTTTATTGATTCTGTCCATTAAGAACCCGAAGATAGGATGTTGCTCACAGTGCTGGAAATCCAGATGTCTAAGGTAGGTGAAGAATCAGTCTATTCAGTTATTGTTTCTGTCTCCTCCTTGCCTTGTTCTCGCTGATTCCTCATATGCGAAGGGCAAGAGGTCTTGTAGAAATCTCATTGCTGTCTGTTAGAAGGGCTCCACCCTTATGACCCAGCCAACTCCCAACTGCCTCCGTGTTTCATCACCACTTTGGGGGTGAGGATGTCAACATATGGTCTGTAAAGCAGATCAATTTTCTTTTCTCCCTTTCATCAAAACTTCATAAATTGTTCGTTCCTGACTCCAACCTCCAGAGATGTCCCCCTTCACTTCTCAAAACCTGCTCTAATCAGACCTTTGCCGTGACTGATTTAGCACAGAATGAAAGATCTAAAACAGGAAGCCTCCCCACCTCCCCAGTGTGTTACTTCTACAACTCATTGAGTCTCGATTCTTTCAGAAATAGTGTGTGTGTGTGTGTGTGTGTACACTTGTATACCTTGTGGAACATTGTATGGTAGTTGAGCTGAGGTGCATTACAGTCACTAAAAATTAGGGCAAGTTTCTGAAGCCCAGCTCTAAATAAAAGCAACACTGAGCACTATACCAAGTATAAACCATTTATGACATTTAAAAAGCAAAGTAAATAATGCACAATAGTCATTTGGGAATGATCTATAAGAAACAAATTAATTATTAAAGGCAAACAGCTACTAAACCTATAACTTACCACCTAGGTGTAAGACATAATATGACTTCTTAAAGTGTATGCTTACACATGGAAAGTGTGCATAATATTATAGTTTACAAGATAATTTCTTTTTACCATTTTGTTTGTAGTCTATAACTCTGAGAAGGCTGTTTTATGACATCTAAGATGCACCATATCTCACTGGTCTCAGAAAGGTTTCTAATTGTCAGGCTGAAAAAAAAATTATAAGCTTTTGGGAAAAGTTGTTTTAATCTTGTGTATGGAGATATTATTTTTATATCAGAAACAAAGTAAGTTGCTTCTCGTGTTTGTGTTAAGTGTCAAAAATCATAGGATGAGGTTCAAGGTAGTTCAGTGTCACAGACCTTGTCAGCTTGCATTGTAATAATAAAATTAATACTCACGTTAAGGACTATTCTTCATGTAACCTATTCAATAATGTAGTATAGTAAAACTTTCCTGGAGTATACATATTCATTACTTGTATGCTATGTAAAAATAAGGTGTGTTGAACTATCGTCAGAGCAGTAGAGATGAAGGCCACCTGGTGTGTGGGACTGCTTCTCAACCTTTACCTGGGCAATGGGATGATGCTCAAAACTGCACATTCATCGAATGCTTCAGAAACTGAAGCAATGGTGTTTACAGTAATTGATCACTGCTAATTACTCTAATACTCATGATTAAGTTAATCCAGAGTAAATTTCTGAGTGTTTACATCTGTTAGTCACTGTATGACATAGAGAGAAACATGGTGATGGTTATTGTTGACTCCTTTCTAAGACCTGGCTTGTTCTATTCTATCTGTAGGATTTTGTATACATTAGCATTAGAAATGTTAAAGGATGCTGAGATATGCCTATTCTGGTGATATTATCTCTTAGACTTCAGCATAATTTTAAATTTATATTGGCATTTTTTGGTTTTCCTATCTGAATGTGAAACTCTAAATATAGTTGATATCTATGGCATTCCTGGGAGACATGAAACCATCCTGGGTCTCAAACATGTAATTTCCAAGAATGTCAACTTGAATAGTCCTAAACTTCTTGTGATCCACCTTAAGTTTGTGGGAAAAACAGTAATTTGGGTCAGAACCTGGATTTGAATTGTGGTTTTGAAATGTATGAGCTCTATGCTTTGGTATTGTGTGATTTAATAATATAAAAGCATGTGTATTGAGAGCACGCAGGAATGGAAAAATTCAAGTATCCAAGATGTGGCAGCTAGTGCAAGCATTTGTAAATATTACCAAAAGGAAAGATATACACAGTAGATATTATTTTGCTTAATTTAACACCATAAAATTTACTCAAATTTGTAATATGACTCCATGTCTTAGTGTATTATATTTGGAACATCTTGTATAGTATTGTTTGGATTTTAATTTTCCAATTTTTACCCTCTATCATTTTATCATGTTGTTTAACTTTGTGTGCAATAATGAGAGAGAAAACAAATGCATAGTACCTAATAAAGAGACAGCATTGAATGGATGCTACCTCTCAGTGTATTCATGCTGCCCTGATTCATTTCTAAGGGACATGCACAGCACTTTATGATCACTGAATCTCCAATGTCCAAATATGGCAAGCACATTAAATAGATCATTCAATTGCCATAATAAATGATATGATCAAAATAATTAAAAAATGTGGTTAAATTTCAATAAATTCTTGATATGTTTTAATGAAATAAATAAATTAGACTTTATAACATAATATGAAAAATTTGGTAGGAGAACAACCAATATAAACTACTGAACAGTTTACAGTAGAATTTACTAGAATTTTAAAATAGCAATTGCTAGTTCTGCTCAGTGTTTACCTAAAAAGTAAATTAAATTAAATTTTAATACCTCAAAACTAAATGTACAGAAGTTATTCTCCACAGTCTTAGACATACCTTTATTCCACACTGAATGTGATTGTACGAAGTACAAAACACAAAGTGAAAAACATGACATCAGAATGTCTAGCATGTGGACTGGTTGGATTTGAAGAGCAATGGTTTGCAGTTTAACTGCTGGAGATGGAAAGCCAGGAGAGAATCTCGACTTTACTCCTCAGCTATGTGTGTTGATACAAACTCTTCTAAGATTGACATGTTGAAATAACAGCTCTAGATGACACATTTCAATACAAAATGTAAAGATGAATTCATTTATCAACAGTTTATGTAAAGAGCTGATAAATTTGAATACTGCTTCTTTTCAGATGTTATATATACCAACTTACACAAATAACACTTACATGATGTTAAAGCCATACACATGAATTTATAATAATTTTGAATAAAGTCCCACTCATAAGGATCAAGTTACATAATAAAAGAATCACACACATATATCATTTATGAGATTTCTTGCCCAATTTCATTATTACCCTGCAGTCTCCATCTTGGGAGTGAGGCAGCATGTGAGGATCTAGTTAATGCTGCATTTGCCAAATACAGATGTGTATATATTAAATTCACATTTATACATTCAAAAAATAATTATAAAACATTGATCTGCTTTTATTTCTTCTATCAAACTACAATTTTGGTGGCATCTCAGACAATGAGTCCACTTATCCATACCAAAATTATTCTCAATGCATAAAAATGTGTTGTTTACATAATTATAGAGTCCATAATGGGAACTTTAAGACACTATTTAGAAATTATTCTAGCCACTGAAACCTGAGCTTATTCCTGAAATACATGAAGTTCATGTACTATATTTCTCCCTGTTTCTTCTCCATAGGCGCAAAATGACTATAAATTTACCATCTGCTCTATGACTTTCTGGCCGTAAAGTCTGCAGTTAAAACTATGTTAATAGCTCACTTCAGACAAGAATGATTCCTTAATTTTCATTTCTTATAGAGTAAGTTAATTAAATCCATTAAAGCCATTTTATCACTCCATAAGCCTCCCTGGGTCTTGTTTGTTTCCATTTTATAATTCTACACTAAATCCTATGTATCTCTTATCTCCTTAATTTCTTTCCTACAAAGTCTATTTTTCACATCACCCTGGCTCACATATTCAATAGTTAGAGTAAAAAATTAAAATAGGTTTCATTAGAAGGCATGTTGTTACCAAGAAATATTACTGTTGAATACAAATGTACCCATTGAAGATGAGAAATCATCGAACAGTGTTCCAGTCTGGCATCAGGCCAAAAGCACAGCTTGAGGAATCTGCCCAGGACTTTAAAGACTGACAACACAATCTAGGAGCTGCTCACTTTATGTTGAGACATAAAATTCAAAAATATGTAATGCACCTAGTGCTGTCTGGAGCACAGTTGTAAGTATCAACGATGTAACAATTGTCAGGAGACCTTCCTCTTCAGTTTTGAGCCTGATGGTGGCGCAAGTAAGATGATCATAAAATCATTTTTTAAAAAATGCTCAAGAGAAAAAGAGTGAAAATGTGTTTGAGAACTTCAGGGAAGGCTTTGTGGAGAAGTGTTCAATGATTAATAAAGTTTGTCAGGTTGAGAAATAAAGGAATACACACACATTCATCAAGGCAAGCAGTGGGTTGTTCATGTAGCATTCCCCGAACTCTTGAAATATTTGAAATTTAATGAATAATTCTGTCAAATGTTTTTAACATTTAAAAAAGCCAATCATTTATGCAGTTGGCAAGAATTTATTGTTTCAAGTTATGTGCCTGTGGAAGTACATTGTTGTATATGCACTAGAAGAGGGATAAAAGCAAGTACAAGAATGAAGGAATGGGAAGGAGGCTGGTAAGACACCAAAGCAGAGCCAGCCCACTTGACAGGAGTAAAGTATCTCACTAAAACAGACTTTGGAATGAGAAAGTATAACCAGCATGAAGATTTCAAGTTAAAACCCAGCTTGTGCTACATAAATTCAAGTCTAGTCTAAGCTAGTTGGAAATACTATCTCTAAGAACCAGGAACTGGGGGTTGAGACTATTCAAGGTCTTAGATCCTGTCTCTTTAATCCTATCTATCTATCTATCTATCTATCTATCTATCTATCTATCTATCTATCTATATATCATCTATCTATACATCCACCCTTCCATCTATTCTTCCATCTCCCTAACATGTCTACCTATCATCAACCTATTATCTATTTCTTTTGTATGTGTCTATTCTCTCTGTTTTAGACTGAATGGCATTCTTTTCTGGTTGATCAGTATTATTTCTTTTTCATTAAATAACAACTGAGAAAAAGCTGAAGACTTGTGTGCAGTGGGCTCACATCTTCCCTATTGGTTGAGTATTCTTGTTGTCATCAATATGTCTCTAGGGATAATGAGTAATTTCATGTGTTTGCAATTCTAAAACAATATGGTGACTTAAATACCATCTATTTTAATATGAAATAGTAGTGAGGCATTAAACAGCAAATTGGAATTCTGGTGTCTTCTAAAATCATGACAGGCCAGTAAATGTACCATGCATTCTGCTGATCTTTTCTGTTCAGGAAGAGAGACACCAAAATTTCCTTAGTAAATTGAAAAGGGCACTTTGATAAGTGGTCTAAAATGTTTGTTTTTAATAGAACAACATGAGTTAAAGTAATCATTTCATATTGAAACTGAAATCTCAAACGTCGTTTGGTTTCAGTATCTGCACTTCATTACTAACTTTTCTGACGTTTCCTGCAGTGCCCAGTGCAGACACCAGAGGGCTATGCTTGTTTCCCACAGAGTAATCACCTAAGGACCTAGAGTTGAAGGATTTAGCTGTTTCTTTTACTTTTCATAAATCAACAACAGTATTAAGCTTATCTAAGGAAATTCATTTTTAGGAAAACTAAGACATTCTAGGTACACCGTGGAACCTAGTACACTCAATACCTAGTCTAGTTTTGATTATTTTAATGATTCATACTGCTTCCAATTTAGAGATGTACTAAAAATACCAGGTTCACATATGTTCTTGCCACCCCGCTGTGATGTTTTTCTCAACTCCTTATGTGCTAAGAACCTGAAAGCTAAAATAAAAACAATAAGAAATGTTTAATTTTTTGATAGTCAGTGGAAAAAATATATGCTTTACAATTTTCATTTAAACTTTGTTTTGGTTTCTTAGTATAGATATCTCTTGCCCAAGGGAACATTTATCACTGTATTACAATCTACTAGTCTGGCGGAAAGGTAAGCATTTTCTTCTAACACTAAATTAACACAATGATTATAAACAATTCTCCTTTGGTGCTTGAAAATTTAGTTACTGGGTTTCTGGATGAACTTTGATTTGAGTTTGTAAAGTTCAACAACTTCTAAAACCTCAATTTATGGTAAAACTGATACTTATGCAAGCTGGGGAGAAGGCCCAGAAGACAAAGTGCGTGTGACACAGGATGAGGACCTGAGTTCAGCTATAGAGTACCCACATAAAAAGCCATGTACAACAGTACGTCTTCCTGCCATCAGCATGGGGCTGGCATTGACAGGGGAGGATGCTTGGGTGTTGCAGGCCAGTCCATCTAGCCAAATCATGGCATTCCAGACTCAATAACAGACCTAGTCCCCAAAACATAAAGATGTAGAGTGACCCATTGATATCAATCTGGATTCCACACTCATACACCCACATGTTCATGAGCACTCACAAGCACTCACAGGGGACAGAGCTACTGAGAGTGATTTCACTTCCAAAGTCCTACCTCATACGCTTATGCTTGACCCTATTTCTGGGTAAGAATATACTACACAGATGTATATGTTCACTGTCACTTAACGTAGTTCTCTAGGCATTTTATATATTTTCTATATGAATAAATAGTTTTGTTGTCCTTTCTTTGCAAAAAAGCCATATAAATATTAGAATAATTGCATAGAGAAGATCACAGGAATACTGTGCACACTGTGTTGTTACGGGAATCCTGTCACCAGTCAGCTAACCAACTGAAAGGAGAGTTTTGGTCCAATTGTCAGAGTTTTCATGAGGAAATGGACACAGGACCCAAAGATAAGGTGGGGCAGAGGCATGCGTGGGCCTCTTGGAAGGAGAAACTAGTGGCAAGCAGGCAGCAGGACTGGCTGGTGACGCGGTTTAGAAACCTCATCATGTACTGTGATTTTTGTGCACAGATTTTACTGATAATAAGTGGTAAAGTAATCATTTGACTTCCTTTATCATTGTATGAAAATTTCACCTTCTTTCTCTGAGGTACAATAGCCAAAGATCTGTTTCACTGGTAATAAACTCATCATGATTCATTTTTGTTATACAATTTTAGAAAATATAAAAGATTAAAAATTGTGACTTTTACCTCGTATGTTTATGCTAATGAGACAAGTAACTTTAACATTTGAACAAAGAGAGGACTGAAGAGATGACTCAGTCATTGAAGACATTTCTCTGAGTCAAGAGCCCCCAGAACATAAAATGCAAAGTGTGGAGATGTGTACCACTAATCTTTTCACTGGGGAGGTGGCATCAGTAGAATACCTGGGATGCATTGCCTAGCTAGTCTAGGCAAATCCATGAGTCCCAGATTTGGTGAGAGAACATGTGTAAAAATAAGGTAGAGAACAACTGAGGAAGACTCCTGAGTTCAGTTGCTGGCTTCCACACTCATATGTCCAAATATTTGTATGTACCTACACAAATACATGTACTCAACACACTGGTCTTTGAAATACACAATCTTTAATATATTTTGTTTATAACACAGTGAAATAAATCTTTCTACTCAATTACTGAGTCTAGGGACACTTTACCTGTGTGGTATAATGAGAGGTACTTGTATTTGTAAGTAGTAAAATGCCAAGTATCCCTGTATCTCATTGTAAGATTTTTTTTTGCCTTCTCAGTATGTTTGTAAAGCAAAACATTTTATTTCTAAGTTGTAGATAACAAAGTAAAATCTATATGCACAATCTCCAGTGTATAGTCCTACAGAGCAACAGATCTTAGTACCTTGCAGCCTTGCTGATTACCAAGCTGGCCTAATCCCCAGTGTGCAAACCATTCCCCTGATGGATTCCAACCACTCCCATCACTTTCTTTCTGCAACTGTTCCCCACTGATCAATGGAACACATTCTGTAAACCCATAAATCTGCAAAAGCTCTCAGTATCCTTGCCTTCCAATTTTTTTAAAAACTTTTCAGTGCTAAGCTATCAAAAAGTACCTTTGGGAACATAAGCTGTGATTCAAATGGGAGATATTGAACTAAAGGTCATGTCATGGTCAACCGTTCCTTCTCTGTTTTGACATACACACGCACACACACACACACACACACACACACACGCACACACATACACACACATTTGCATCTGCATGCAATTTCATACTGTACTAATTTCATGGCTCAAATATTGTGAGAATCAATGTGCTACATTTTAAGTCTGGAGCACTTACAATATTGATGATGTATTATACAATGTTAGTGCCACTACTGACTGACAGTTTACCATGCACAGCATGCTGGCCACTAAAGTATGTGTTAGGCATGCACTATTTTTAGTTCTTGTACTAATGCTTTGAGACTTGTGCTTAGTATTCAATATTAAAGAAATATGAGAAACTGAAGCTGCCATAACAAAATATCTGCATGGCTAAAACACTAGAAATTTATTTTCTGTCATTTTTATGGTTAGAAGACAAAGGTTTTCAGCAACTTGGTGTCTTATGATCCCTCTCCCTATCTTATAGTTGGCTGTATCTTATTGAATGTCTGTCTCCATGTCCATTTCTATTTGTACCCTAATCATTCTAAAATGAGCTCCATTGGCTTAGAGCCCAAACTAACAACCTTTCACATTAATTGTCCTTTTAAAAATCACTATGAAAAACCTTCATTAATGTTGCAGTTTATAAGATGAAAAGGATATCCTTTAAACACTGTGAAAATTACCGAGGAATAGAGGTAAACCTGGTGCTTTTAAACATGTCCATCTCCTGACAATGTAAGGGTCATAGTGCAACTAGAGCAAACACACTTACAGGCTTGCCACAATTGTTTATAAATGAAGAGTGCAAAAGGCAGAGCCAATTAGGAAGCAGATGCAGATACAATGCAGTTTCCTAGGGCTGATACAGACTTGTCATAAGCAGGTAAACAGAAGGTCCCAAAGCTTAAAAGTACATACTGCAGTCTGAAAGTACATGCAGCATTGACAGAGCTGGCTTGCCCTGGACATTTGCATTCTGATGACTAGTGAAACAATCAGAAGTTAGCAGCAATGTAATTGTTAATATTTGGGATGCTTTGGAGAATGAAAGGTCTATTGCTGTACAAAGATCTATGTGGGGATGTCAGTTTAACCACAGCAACAGCATTGTTGCAGAATGGAACTTGCTCATTGGTGTGAGACAGAGGCTCGTTTTCCCATCAGATTCCTTAGTCTGGGAAGTATTGACTGGATAATTCAAAAGAGCTAAGTGAAGATACTCTAAAGACAAAGGACTAAACCTTCAAAGAATGTCCAGTGATGAAGAGTTTTGTGTCATCATATATCCTGATTTAATGTGTATCACTGATTGAAAAGAAAAAAATAAGTTTTTGTGTAAAAAAATTGAAAAATTAATATATATATATATATATCACTTAAGGAAGAGTTATCAGAAACATTATTTTATATACAATCTACTTTGTGGTCTTAAGAAACATGAATCCTATAAAATCAGAGCTAAAATGAATTATTTTAAATGTTGAAATGAAATATCTATGATCATGCCAATTACCAAAACACTGAAATTACAGAGGTTAGCAAGGGCATGGAGATATTGCTAGCAGAAAAATAGAATAGTTTTGACACTGTAAAAAGCAGTTTAGAAATTGCTCAAAAGTTAAAGTTAGAATCCCCATATGACCCAAACTCCTTCCAAGCTTTAAACTCAAATACTTAAAAATGTGCATTTAGATACTCTCTCTCTCTCTCTCTCTCTCTCTCTCTCTCTCTCTCTCTCTCTCACACACACACACACACACACACACACACACACACACGAAACTGTTCATTATAGCACTATTCACAGTAGCCCAAAGTGAAAAACATCATATATTTCCCAGTGAAACAATGGATGGATGGTAAGACTTGCAATGGACTTATTCTATTTGATTTATATTAGTTTGATTGCTAAGGATTAAATCCAATCCTGTAGATGCTAAGCAATTGCTCTTCAGCCAACATATATAATCAATATGTATATATGATGAATATTATTTTATCATATATATATAATATGTATGATGAATATTACACACAAAATGGTAGTGTGTGCTGCCATATAGATGTACCTGGAGCACATGTGATATAAAATAAGTTCAGCAAAATGCACAATATCTTTCAGTTCATTCCTACTCACCATTCAGAATAAATAAATCCACAGAGAAAGAAAGTAGATTGATAGTTGCTGGGGACCAGAGGAAGAGCCGAATAGAAAGCAACTGCTAAACTGGTGTGGAGTTTTCTTTTATGATGCTGAGACATTTTTGCAGACATTCAGAAGTGTCAGTTAGGCAACAGCATGAAGGACCTAAATGGCACTGAGTTGTCTACTTCAGAGTGGTTAATTTGATGTCATGGGAATTTCAACAAAATAAGACAGAGAAATTGTTGAGGTGAAAATGAGTAAGATGAGTGATGGCAAAGATAATTAATTCTTCAGAGTGTAATAAGGTAAATCTGACAGATCATGATGTTAAGTAAGCAACGGAGCAAATTGTGAAATAAAAGTTTTCCAGTGTGGGCAAACTCATACATTTTAGGAATACCCAAATGAAGAAACCAGGAAAATTAAAACAGAAAAAAATTCTGAAATGTGGCTATAATGTTATCCAATTTCTTGGAAGACTTTAAATGTATATATAAGAATACTTTTACATCCCAAATGTGCACACATATAATATTGCACTCTATAATCCGAGGCAGGAGGTTAGAGAGTCAAGCTCCCACTAAGGATATTTAACAAGATACTCCATGTCAAACAAGACAGAATAAAACAAAAGTATACCAAATATCAAAGACATAATAAATTATAAGTTTTTTAAACAGATGAAACTTTCAACCAGTTCTTGATATAATTAAACATATGAGTTAATTCTTCTAGATGGCCTTTGGCTCTTGGAAATAGAACAGACATTCCACAATAGAGAAAAACCTCCAAGGCCTTAAATCTACAAAAAGAACTATTGGAAACTGAGAATACCTGGGAGTGTGAGAAATTCTTCCCCAGGGAAGAGCAAATGGATTGATTGTCCACTGCCAGTCATTCCTGAAACATACATACAAGTAACATCTGTACTGAGCAGGCTATATTTAAGACTAAGTATGCATATACATATACATACACATGAATATATGCAATAACAGTGAAAATAGAGACAAATAACTTGAAGGAGAGTGGGGGGGTTCTATGGAAGAATTTGGGGGAAATGTAATTTTACTAAAATTCTCAAAATTTTTAAATGCTAAATTCTGCTCACCTATATGTGAATATATAGATGTTTTGTAATAAGCAATGTCTACATATCAGTCTTTCTTCTAGCATTTCTACATAAAACAAAATGCAAAATGAGTAGGAAAAAGATTGAGTCTTGAGTTACACACTAAAACACACTTTTTAATGTAAAATTTCACTAATAGATGAGTTTTGATATTCCCTAAGGCTTCTAAAAGTGAAGCAAAATTTTACAATCCATTTTATTATTTATATGAAAAATATTTAAAATCTATAAACATTTAAAATTGTGAAAAATTCACTGACAGTCAAAACAAATTACACATTAGCAGTAAGCATTCTCAGATTAGTTTTCTCCAAATGTCCAAATTATGTCTTATGTTTTACTCCAGAAGCATATTTTTATAGTCTCAATCCCAGTATATACAAATTTATCACAGACATTGTGGTGTTTATTCAGTAATATATAAATTTAAATATTTACACTGATACATGTATGTAAATATTATTTATTTATAATGTCTATATGAAAATAACAGTATAAATTTCAACAGCTAAGGTATCTGAATATATTTTGATACATCTAAC
>CABHPQ010125359.1:6597-26012 GCA_902168405.1 Peromyscus aztecus | reverse complement strand
AAAAAAGTATTCATTTTCTGTGATAGCCTATGCACAAATTTATTAAACACAGAAAATTATAGTGTTATTCATAGGTATACCTCCAGATTAAGTACCAAGCATCACACTGAAGAAAATCACAGATGTTGACTTCACATCACAAGAAAGGGAATTAAACACTAATCAAAGCATGATATTCCTCTTTCATTTTGAACCGGGAGCTTCTGCCCATGGGATACTAATATTGAGATTAGGTGAAATAATTTCCATTTCCACAGAAACACAACATAGTCAGCTAATGAAAATACAGCTCCAAATATAACCTGTTTCGAACCGGATTATTTCACAAGAGTATCTCTGAAGGTGGCGGGAGAGGAGTTGCCCACCACTCTGGAGTATCCCTTCATGCACGGTTATGATTAGAAAAGCTATGCACCAGGTTCTCAGAAAGTAGCTAGAGGCATCTCAATCGGCTTTAGAAAGTCTCCAACCTATAATTTATTTTGTTTTTATAGGGAAAAAAAGACTTGGAAAAGTTCCTATAAGGCATGGAAAAATACCAGGATCAGCTAAGGATAAACATATTTTCTTCCCAAATCCTTGAAGTCAATGAAAATGGCTTCATAGAATGAATCACTAAAAGAAAAACATCTATTTTTATTGGACCAAAATGAACAATTTCTATAAAATTGCTGGGACAAGTAGACTGTGAAAGGAGGCACCCTGAGGTGCATGCCCAACACTGGACTTGGAAAATCCTGTGACAAACTTTGGAGTATTGCAAAAGATTCTGAGACAAGTCTGTCTCCACCCCTTCCTCCTTTACTTATCCCTTCCACCCTCCTTCCTCAACTCCTTTCCACGTCCAGGCATGGAGTCTCTGTGTGCTGGGGAAAATTGTTTTAAATGTGTTCATAACAGGGGACTCTGGGGCAAAGGTGAACCCATTTATCTAGTCAAATCCAAATGGAAGCCTGTGGTAAGCACATGATGAAACATGCAAATTATTCTCAATTAATGTAGCTAAACCTGACAAATGTGAGTCTAACATCACACGACTTTAATAGTCTTCCTTCTAACTGAAGGGGGAAAACATCATTTACTTGTAGCTGCCAAATACTATATTCTCACTAATTTAATAAGCAGGCACCATTTTCTCTGGCTGTGAAAATTTATGTTGGTCTTTGGACAAGTTTGGCTGCCTTTTTAAATCTAGTGGTCTGTGACCATCTAGGGCTTTAGCCAAAGGGAAAATGACTCCATAAATCCTCAGAGGCTGTCTTGCTTTAAATTATAGTTTGAAGGTTTCAGGACTATATGAAAGGCCTTTGAACAAGAAAAATCAACACACATGCATGGCAAGGTATCCTACTCCATAACAGGAAGCATTCTTCAATTCTTCAAAAGACATACATGTCAGATACTGGCTCCATACCTTCTGCAAGGACCTTGCTTCTTAATTGTGAGATTTGGTCATGTTACAGCTTGAAGCACATTGCAGTACAAAATGGTTCTTGAAACAAAATATGACTGTTACTTTTCTTGATATTTACAGAACAATAGACCCGTTCATGATGTCACCAGAGGAAGGCAAATTACGTCATTTCTAAGAGTGACAGGTTATTTGCTTTTAGGGTTCCTATTGGGCCTTCTTCAATCAGCAAAGGTGACATTTCAGAACCCCTCAAACTTAACAGGCAAATAAAAGTGCCCACAGAGATCAAGAGTTAGACATCTAGTCTAATATAATACTTGGGGGCTGGGAAGTGACTTTCCAAAATTATGTGTAAGTTAATAATGAAATTGAATAAGGGGAAGGTTTCACATGTATGCATGTGCCCCAAGATGGCTACAAACCCAGCTCAACATAAAGATGCAAATTTACTTTAAACAATATAGGGGTTTTTTTTTCATAATTTTTTGTAGTCCTATTAAGTAGTTCCTGACCATGAACTTTGCAGATAACCCCATAATGTCAAAAGGTTGGACACACCTTGCTTTCTTAACCCAAGGCTCAGTTGATAGCTTTAACAAAGCAAAAATATCTTACATATCATTAAGCAGATCCAGAGTCCTCCCATGCTCCACAGTTCTCATCAACTCTGCCTTAGACTATACTCAACACACACTTCACTTATTTACCGATTTGCCAAGCTACTAACATGATCTAACTTGAGACTCCTTCTCTATGTCTAACTAGAATCTATCAAGTCCTTTCCACTCTATACTACCACAAATAAAATGTGGTTGTAAAATGAGACTATGCCCCACAATTTAAAAAGAAGAAGACTATAATTTATTACTATAGAAATGTAAAAGAGAAACAGAATTCTTTCCTTAATCAACAGTTCAGCGGCCACCGATTCTGGGATGAGTCAGCTCATGTGTCAACTTGAGTAGATTACATGGTCCCCACTTAGTAAAGCATCCTATTATTGAATATGTTCATGAATTGTTTCAAGATTAATACTTGATTGAGAAGAATAGGTAAATAGCTAGGGCTCTTCTAAGTCACTGAAGGCCTAAATGGAATAAGAAATCAGATTCAGAAAGAACAATTTTCTTCCATAGTTATGAGGCAAAGCGTTCATCTTTTGCACTCTCTATCCTAAGATGAAACATGCTAAGTCTCAAGGCCACTGGCTGTGGGGCTGGAATCTATGCTATTTTCCACCTTTACCCTCGGGTTTCAGGTTTGTGCTGGAGCCACACACTGACTATCCCCTGCTTCTAGCATCTTAAATGAATATCTTGTGACTTCTTGGCCTCCAAATTGTGTAAACCAATCTCTCCTTATCTCTCTCTCTCTCTCTCTACCTTCCGATATCTATCATCTCTTCATACACACACACACACACACACACACACACACACACACACAAATTATGTGGATGTACTTACATAAACAACTTCCTGCTTGTTCTATTTCTTTAGACAACTATGATTAATATATTAATAACAATAACATGATTCAGATGTCAATCAACTAGTAAAATCAGAATTTTGAAAGACCCTCATATGTATAAATAAAATAAGTTAATTAAATGCTCCTTAAAATTTTGTATGGATTATAAGATGATAAAATGTGGAATTTTCAGGGTAGCATTGATTAATACAAAAATGCAAAAAATTAAAACTTCATAGACACAAAGAAAGAAAGCAGAGGTAGAGGGAAGTCTAGCAGGACATAAAAATAGGCACTGCACTACAGCAGGCATTCTAGCCTTGAGTGTGCCTCAGTGAGTGGGAATGGCCAATTGTCTTTCCACGTCCTCAGTGAGATGTGGGTGAAATGCTACAGTCTCGACAGCTGAGGAACATCTCTTCATGCACAGAAAGCGGCAAGCATTGTGTAAGAATTGAGTACATGAGGTTCTATCTACAAACCTTTCAGCTGAGGAAAAGGAGGAACAGATGCACACACAGGCGGCTACAGAACGGAAGGGGATAGGACAAAACGGGCAGGGTTCCGAGGCTGAGAAGAAACACGTGGTCCACTCTACACGTGTCTTCGGGGTCACTACTGAGCAAGACATGGAGAGAAAATGGCAGTCTAGCTGAGCCTTGGTTAGCGTGATTCTACAAGACAGCAGCAGTTCTGGGAAAGTCTTCAAGATAGGAAAACAAAACAGAACCACACCATGAACAGGGAGGGAAGGACAGCAAAGGGTAGAATCGGTTTGTGCAATGCCAACCAGCTCCTTGGTTACACTTAGAATACAGGCCACTGGAGGCTGTGTGGAAATGAAATAGAACCCAGCCTGACTGAGAGGAGACAGAGAGAAAGTAGCGGCCTAGGAGCGGCCTGGCTCATTAGTCTGTTTCTGAATATTTGGGTCAGGTTCTATGACATAATCCATGTGTATATTTGTTAGACCTTTGGTCCTAAGAACAGCTCCCCCCCCAAAACCCTACATATTTCTCTCTCTCTCTCTCTCTCTCTCTCTCTCTCTCTCTCTCTCTCTCTCTCTCTCTCTCTCTCCTGCTTAAGGATCCAGATATAGAAATTTCAACTATTCTCCAGCACCATGTCTGCCTGAACCTCTGAGCCATAAGCCAGCTCCAGTAAAACGTTTTCCATTTCAGAGTTGCCTTGGTCATGGTGTCTCTTCACAGCAATAAAACTCTTACTAAGAAACAGAGCTCAAAACCTAGCACATATGACATAGGGCACGAGAGCAGAGTCGTGCTCAGGGAAGGGTACTGGGTCAGCTTGCAGGTGCAGTGAAGGCTGCATTGAGCCTCCCACTCACAGGCACAGAATGGGGGCATTGCTGGGATCCTGGTGTTCTCTTCTGAAAGAGCCAGTGCTTCTAGAACCTTTTTGCTTCTTGTTCAAGGTCACAGAAAGCTGATAGGTGAGGTCTTCCACTCTCCCTCCTTTGTGAAGAGAAGCTTGGATTCCAGAAAAGCAGGGAAGCCATACAGATCTGTGGAAATATTGTTTTATAAAACCAAAGGGAATTCTAAATGAGGAAGATTTACACAAAATCTTTCCTAATGTTTTCTTTGAAAGTAAAAGATACAGATTTGGATTAGGAAAAAGTCAAAAGTTACTACCTGAGAATAAGGGAAGGGCTTTTCTCTGAAGTTTGAACCCTTACACTGTCTTGAATCTCATCACTGTGGGTCACGGGAAATTGGCCACAGGATTATTTCCCATCTGTCCCTGCTGACCAGCCTAGCTCTTGATTCTTGTCTGATTTTTTATTTTTATTCCTAAAATTCTGACCTTTAGAAGAAGAAGGTTAAAACATTGGAAAGACATCCAAATCTGTGGAGAGAGAAGAAGGTTCTCCTTCTATTCTGTTGCTCTCTTGGGAAAAATGTCAATAAAATTCAGAATTCAGAAATGCTTCAAATGTTCTCAAAAAAGGCCTGTGATCCCTCAGAGGCCTATCAATAAATCAGCGCACAGAATCCGGTAGGTTTATTTATCTGACTGGAACCAAGGAATTTGTACTAAATCACTACATTTTTTGAAATATTGGCTCTCAAATGAAATATAAAAACAGAGAGAGAAAAGAAGAAAAAAAAATACCTTGGCCTGACATCTTAATGCAGCGTTACAATAAAAACAGAAAAAGTAAAAGTTACATTTCCAGAGATAGTCAGCATGAAGCCACCATAACAAAAAGCCATTCCAACTTAGTTGCCCACTTCAGCAACTAGCTTGCATGTCTTCCAACTGCTTTGCTTGCTAAAGAAGACTAATCTGCATGTGGGAATCTGGCATGGTTCGATTGCACAAAGGAATAATTACTGATTGACTATGCTGTTTTTTCTTGAGTATTTGGAGAGTGCCTAAAAGAAGCAAGAAAAGAATTAAACAGCAGAGTATCCTGTCAATGAGAACTTAACAAGATCCTACAGACAGACATGGAGAGTCCCTGTACTCACATTCTGTACTTCCTTTCAGAGTAGATAGCCCAGTGTTACATGGGACATTTCCAACATCCACCAGAGTGTGATTTTTAAAAATATATAGACACAGGAAGTGTCAGTAATGAGAACTCTAAAATAACCAATGGAATCCAATTCTCAAAGAACACGCATTCCTTCCCTAACACTATCCACTGTCCCTGCTCACAATCTACTGAGTCTAAAATGCCACTGACAGGAGATAAATCTTTCTGGAAATTTTCCTTTAAGTGGACTCAAAGGTTAAAAGACCCACCTTGGAAGCCCTGAAGCACAAAGGACTCCAATATTACCTTCAGCGATTTACAATGAGCTTTAATTTGCCCATTTAGAAAACCTGATTTCCATAGGAAAGGTGCAGCTATAATAAATCTTGTCCTTCTAGGAAGTCAAAGTGGGGAAAACAAAAAAAAAATCTCACCAACTACGTGAGCATTAATGTTTTCACGCTGCAAATAACCATGCTGTTAATTCTTTTCGCTGGTCATTAATTACTATCCTCATAAATTAAAGCACTACAACATTTAAACTATTGTCATTGGTAGAAACAAAGTTTTAAGAGTAGGCATGTGTTTGTGTTTTCCTTGAATTACAGGCTAAGTAAACCTTATTCCTCCATTTGTACATCTGGATGGATTTTAATCCACCCACTATGCACTAGACTATGGCATATAGACTTTCAGACCAAAGACAAACATTTAGAAATAAAGACATAAAAATTCTAAGGCTTCTCTATTGTGGGGATTAACAAGGCAACTCCAGGTAGTTAAAAAGGAGGTTTACTTTGGGGTAACTTACAGCCAGTAAAGGGATTGGTTACAGGATCTGAGAGAGGTGAGGTTAGTGGGGCTCTCTGGAGAACTCTGCTTAGTCTGCTATCCAGCATCCAGGATCACCAAGAACCAAGAGAGCGGACACATCCACATCTTGGGTCTTAAGGGCTCATGTCTCAGCCCCACCCTAATGGTATGTCATAGGTATGCATGGAAGTTACCAGAAGTCTCGGGGGCAGTACTTCCAGGTCAAAGCTGAAACAGCTACCCACTACATTTCTCCTTTTGTCTAATTAAGGAAGTTCTAACCTAATACAAAACTATATAGAACAGGAATGATTATCAAATACTGTCCAGGAGGAATAAGGGATAATGACCTAAGCAAGATAGAACTACAACCAACAAGAGCAACATCAAACAAGAGACACATACTAAAATCCAGAGAAGTCTGGAGCATAGGTAAATGGCATGTTACAGAGATCATTCCAAAAGGTGTCCTATCCTAAAGAACCTGAATCTAATACTTAGTATGTTCTAGTTAAGATACAAGAAGATTGCAATTATAACTGTTACTCTTCAATCCCATCAAAGACCTGAGAAGGAATATAATAATACTTGAGAAACAAGAGAAGGATGCAAGCAACTTTCGGGAGTCTTGCAAGAGTAGACAGAGACAGCTGGCAGCCTGGACAGTCACCTACAGTTTCTCAGCATCACTGGTGCATTCAAATTGGCTACAGCCTAGAGTATCTGTCAGACCATTTTACTGTCCGCAGTCGAGGCAAGGGCAGTTCTGTGCCCAGCAGGCCATTTTGTGCCAAGGTGAAGACAAACTTCCAAACAGAAATGTCTCAGAAGCCCAACATTCTCTCTCGATCAAATCAGTGCTGCCAGGAGCAATCGTGTCTCACGTCAACAGAATTCCAAGTTATCAAAACATTTAAATGCCATATTCTCCAGGTTTATGAAGTGTTTGAAGATTACCTGTCCATCTGACCTATATATCTACAAATCTGGACAATCTAACTCACATAACTATAGAGATGACAAGCATAGGTGACTATAAATCTGTAAGTCTTATCTACCTAGATAACCTAAGGACTAAGGCTTCATGTAAACAGGGTAAACAGTCTGTAAGCAAATGTACAGTAAAAGGACAATGACCTCAAGATTGTGACAATACACAAAATAGCTAAAGGAGAGGTAGGAATGTATAGTACAATATGCAATATGACAATAATCTTAAATATGTATTAATATACCAAGTATTCTAAACAGAGGTAGAACATACATACAGTATGAAAAATAAAATTTTACATTTGTATCAAAATACAAACATTTCAAATAAGAGTAGAAATATATGTACATTACAACAAATATGGTTCTGTATTTGTATCAATATACAAAATATCTGGAATAAGAATCTAAAAAAATTACATTTGTATCAATATACAAGAATCCATAACAGTGAAATTTATCTAGGGCTGATATTTTACTAAATTAGTTTACTAGTATATACAATAATCTAACTTAATATCCTATATCTAT
The DNA here is from genome assembly GCA_902168405.1 of Peromyscus aztecus. Lineage (NCBI taxonomy): Eukaryota > Metazoa > Chordata > Mammalia > Rodentia > Cricetidae > Peromyscus > Peromyscus aztecus. The sequence continues at coordinate 18,291 of CABHPQ010125359.1, read as the reverse complement.
CAATTGGTAGCAGCCGGCACATCTGGATCTTGGGTCTTAAGGGCTCCCATCCCGGGCCCACCCCAGGGGTACATCATAGGTAGGCGTGGCAGTTACCGGAAGCCTCACTAGGGGTAGCACTTCCAGGTCAAAGCTGGAAGAGCTACCCACTACACTTCTCAATGACTAAGATGTTCAATTCTCCTTTTCACTGGATGTAACGTGTGACTTGAAGCATCTGCTACTCCACCAACTATTTAAGGTGATTAATTTTGTTATCATATGTTTTTAAGCTCTTCCATATTTACTCACAATGTGGTTACTTTTCTCTTTCCTGTTAATGTTTTACACGATCCTGGAGGTTGAGGACTCTGTGTTACCTAGAATCCCTGTCAACTTGAATACTATGCCCTGAATGTGGCAGGGGACCTTCTTGAACATGTGACAGTTGTGTGGGCATGCCACCTGGTGATTCTCAGAAGTTCAGACCTGTTGATGAATTTCTACACCTTTAAGAAATGATCTAGCCATGAGGAGGGCCCACCTATTTATGTCTTCAGCCATTAGCTGTTTCCCAACCTCCCAAGCAATACCTTCTAGCAGTGCCGTTAGCATCCTTACCTCTCTTACAGCAGCCTTACAGTGATCATATTTGTAATGATATTCATGGATATGGACCATGGAGTCAATTTGAGATGAAAAACTTCAAGACAAAAAAACACAGTATGAAAAGAAAACCAATTCTCAAGCTCCTTGATTACAATCATGGAACAGCCTATACTTCTGCTGTCATTTAACTGTCTGCAGATGCTACAGGCTAGAGACTCTAGTGTGTCACTGCCTTCTGACTCACCCCTATAACTCTCAGATCACAACCTACCAGTAGGACATTATCACATTTCTTAGAAAGGAAGTGAGGGCTGTATTTTAGGTGAACATGAAATAACATGTCTGAGAGAGGAGGCAAAGTTCTTTGTCCTACAACTGGCCTGGTGATTAACCTATAAGAGGCACTAAACACTTTGAACTGTTCTCCAAAGCATTAATCTTCCTGTATTGCCTTGTGAGGACAGTGTGGTATGAATTAAAAAGCACCCACAGAGCCTGATATGATAAGCTCTCTCCACTGTGCCAGGTCAGCCCTCCTGTGAATGTTTTCCATAAAGATCTGTATAAAAGCAATGCTTATCTTTTTGAGTTCTGAAAAAAAAGTTTAATACTTCAGTTTCTCTTTGTTTCAAAGGTAAAGTGGCAAGAGCACTATTATCAGGAATATGGGGAAACCAGGGTTATATTAGCAGCTGATGGACATTTGGGGCCTCAATGGCCTGAGAAAAGCAGGCTGGTTGAGAAATAATGGCAGCTAGGTGGTGGTGGCACATACCTTTAATCCCAGCACTCAGGAGCCTGAGGTAGAATCAGGTGGAGCTCCATGAGTTCAAGGCCAGCCTGGTCTACAGAGTGAGTTCCAGGACAGCTAAGGATATACAGAGAAACTCTGTCTCGAAAAACCTAAATAACTAGATAGATAGACAGACAGACAGACAGAGACAGACAGATAGATAGATAGATAGACAGACAGACAGATAGACAGACAGATAAATGAGAAATAATGACATGGCAATAAATAGGAAGTTACTGTCAAGTATTGTAAATTTCAGATGAATGATGGGGTTTCCCTGCAGAAATATTTTATTATTTTCAATAAGCTACAAGACTTTATAAAAATTCACTTAAATTTTACAAGTGAATAATGCTGGAATTCTAACTCTTCCATCTGTTTTTTTAAAGGCACCATAAGGAATACACTACTCAGTGCACGTACAAGTGCCCTAAGTTCCACAGGACTATCAGAATCCCATCTTAGAATTGTTCTCAGAGACCCAAATAGACACACTCTTGTTATAGCAGATTGTTTCAACTTCTAAAATAATTTAAATACCACTAAGTTAATGTCTGACTATTAGGACAGAGTTTAGTTTTTAAAGTATATCTTGATGACCCTGTTATTTCCCAGATTTTTAAGTGAGACATGAACATAAATACTGCCAAACAGTGTGTTAGTTCACCACTTAACTTCTCTGAATGGCAATGACACTTCCTCTTGTAAATACATCACACCTTTAAAAGCTTACATTTGCACTAAGGAAGAAAGAACCAGGCACTGACTCCATCTTACACGAGGGATCTAAAAAAGATGATACCTAGACAAATTCTCCATGTGGGGAATCCAATTTTGTTGGCAATTTATTAATAGATCATAGAACTGACCTGCTTCAATTGTGCATCAGACTGAGGGTGGTCAAGTTAACTCGAGGGACAAGTAAGGAATAAAGGAAAAGTCACCAGTGATGAGAGAAACAAGTGAAGTATTTCAGGACATTTAGGTGGAGGGATATTAATTTTACTAATGAGTATCAAAGACGTGCTTAATGGTGTCTTGTGCAAGTTTCAGGTTATGCATTATGAGAACATGGAATCATTATAGAGCTAGGATCAGTTATAATTTCCTAGGCATCACAAACCATCCAAATCTACAGAGCTCACATGTACTACCTGGGAGTTCACTTATTCTTTAAAAGTTTGCCTAAGATCTTTGTCAAAGTAGGACTGTATGACAGGAGTGACCAGGGGCCAAACCTTACTGGCCCCACAGGAGCCCAGACACATGCTTATGGATCCCATAACTCCCAGCTGCAGTGGAGAACTATTGGATGAATTACAGTTTTGGAGAAGAGTGACATTCATAAGATCCATGCCCATTCAATTAGCATTTCTACTTTTTTAAATTTTAAAATAATCTTGACAGACAACAGACAAGTTGCCAGTCATTATGAACAATTCCTTTGTACGCCCTACAATTTAGCCCCAAATCTTGCTTTTGGAACATTCGCTCTACCCAGGCAGCCATCAAGGGAAAGATTCATAAAATGGTGTTCCAGAATTGCAAAGGACAACTAGGCTTTATTAGCTGTTTGTTTTAGGACCTAAATTTGAATATTTATAATCAAAAGAAGGACAATGATCAGGCCAAAGACCAGCTACCCAGTGCAGCCATCTAGGAAGGAGTCTGGTGGATAACTTGGTAAGAAAGTCTGTTGGGCCCTTAGGATTTCCATGGTCACACGATGTATCACAAATTCAGGACATAAGGGTGATGTCTTACTTCAAGATTCAAATCCCCAAACATTTTCCCCATCAGTTTTCTGTAAAACCATTGTGGGCAACACTACTGAAACCATTTGTAACAATGTGACATGACAATACCTGACACAATGTCACCTACCAGCAACCATGATGAAAAGCTAAATGAGAAAATTAATTAAAAAGAAAATGTACAGGCATATTTGTATGCTCTCTGGGAGAAACACCTGAGAGATCCAGTTGAGTGCCACTCAAGAGTCTCCAGGCCAGTTAAAAGGGGGTGTGGGTGTAGCCCGGGTGCTGTAATGATCTGGGCACAAACCACTGGGGAGGACTCTCACATGCAAGCCTAAACTCTTAACCACACACATAAAGCTCTTTGCTTTTGTGTGAATTCCATATAAGTTACAAACATTTCTCATGTTAATTATACTAAATAGCTACATGAAGCCCTACCAGAAACCTACATAAATTACAATGGCGGATCTTTAAAACTGGCATAGGAGCTTGAAACCTAGGTAGAAACTCATCTAAAACACACTGACATTTAGCTAAGATAGTTGAAATGCTGGTTCTGTGTCATCTCTCTTTTACTGTTTGGATATTTTTATCCTATAATATTTCCTCCATGCTCCATGCAGAAAAAACTGAAATTTTTCAGTGGGCCTGTCAGTAGTATTAAATAAGATGGACATAGTTCACCATCCTAGTTCTTAGTAAATGCAGCATTTTAAAAACGAAGAGGAAGAAATAGTGTGGTGTGGAGATACACAGTTCAAGGCACCTGAGGAATGAAGGTAACATTTTACAGATGATCTGTAATGGTTACACTGTATGGGTAAGCAATGCACTGTTAACAAACCATGGATGAAGGAAGCACAGAAGAGCCTATCTTATTCAGATACTGTTGACAGTAATAAGCAGAGAAATTGCCACCTGTTTCCACTGACAACATGGAGGCCCATCAGGGGTACTGGGAGAGAAAGCTCAGAAAGGCAGTGGAGGACACACAGCTGGGTCAGTCATGGAGGAGAGCTGTGCCCTGGAACTTCGGGCTGGACAGCCACAGAGGCATCAGTCAGACCCAACAGGAGGCCCTGGGAAACACAGTGGCTTAACAGTGTCCTGCACAGAACTCAAGAAGATATTCAGCAATATTCTACTCTGTACATATTTATTAACACTTAAGGCATTCACAGAATATAGTGTACAATATGTACTTAACTATTATTAAATACAAATGGTTTTAATGGTTACATTAATAAAATAATTTTTTTAAATCTCAGAATAACCTTCTCATCAGAATGATTTTCTATTATAATTATAGAATTGAACAAGCCAACAGAATTGTCATGATATGTTAAAAAAAAAAGAAGTTAAAAGCTCCCCTCAAGTCATCAACACATTGTGGACACTGTGCTTTGAATGATATGGCTGATGAGGAGGAGGACAAGCTGATTTCCTCTGCATGTGCATCAGTCAGACACAGTACCACTGACAGCAAGAGCAACCACCAAAATTACTTAACGAAAGGACAAAAACTCATCTGCATTCCTGATATATTCTTAGAAAACCCCGACACAAAAGATCAGGTGATCTTATATGAAAAAGAAATGTGAAGGATATGGGAGGAGAAAATAATGAATATGAACCAGAAGGAAAAGGCAACGGAACTATGGAAAACAGTGACTGAGGATTCAGTGTCAGGTTATAATCAAGCAACATAAAACAAATGAGTCTTTCTAAATGAGGTCAAGAGGGCAAAAATAATAAGATCTGCTGGTCACCAAATTATACTTCATTGTCAATGAATCTGTGGTCAGAACAATTAAATCAGTCCCTTCTATTATTAAATCAATGGGTTATATATATTAGAACTAAATATCATGGGGAAACGTTGATGGATACACCCTTCATGTTTTTTGCCCTTTCACTAAGTACACCATACATATACATCCCACCCTACATCCCATTACTTGAGAAGAATGAGATGGAAGGGCCACACAAGAGACCCTGTACCACACCATCATATAAAAAGGGGCAGGGAACATTCATCACAATAAAAAAGCCATTGAGACTGAGACTAAGTTACAATCTCATCTATATTTTAATGAGAAGATATGTACATGTGACCTTATTATGCATTTGAATAGTTGACTAAAAAGTGAGACATTTGCTAATTAATGGACTCTTCACTGAGTATAATTTGGTAACTGACCAATAGATCACAGTTTGCTTCATTGGGTACACATTTGAAAACTAGACCAATAACTTCAAGACATAGGCATCATTCAAAAACTACAAGGATGGTAAACACGTGAGCCGCCAGAATCCCCCAACCTAGCAAAGTTCATTCAAAAACCACAGTCTACTGAAACTAATCCACATGCTCCCACCATGAAACACCACTGTTGCTCTCAGGCTACATTAAACATATTGCTAGCCACTCAGAGTGTTTCTGTTCCCCTTAGCTAATCTTACAGTGAAATGATATTAAGTAATTAACAGCATGACAATGATGGAAACAGATGTCACCGGTAAAAAAATTTGGAGTCAAAGTGATGCAGAAGATGGCAAACTGGTCCAGGATCAGGAGGCCTGGCTTCCTTCCCATAGATGTCACTCATCATGGCTTTACCTGAGGCTAGTCGTTTAACCTGGTTACACTCAAGCTTCTCTGTTTTCAGCCATCTGCCTTCTATTAGGAATGCTGTGACAATTAACAGGAGTGCCTATAAAAGTGCTCTGAGGTCACCAGAGAAAGAGCACATAAATACAAGGTATGATTATTCTGATTACACGGAAGTATCAAGCCGATTTTTGTGTAAGCTATAATTACAAAGGAAAGTAATCCGCCATGGCAAAGGTAATGCTGTAAATTACCATCCGTGTCACTTGTGACACTTATTTTAGACAGTCATATTAGAGACACACATACAAGGGAAGTAACTTCAAGTGAGATGCTGCACAGCGGTGCGAGGCTGTGAGTAGCTGCACTGGGAAGCATACAATGCAGAGCCATTTATTAAATGTAGGCTTGAACCAAAGCCACTAAAAGATGAACTCTGATAGCTTATAATACACACTGCAGCTAAGCAGTCCCCGAACAACATTAAAAGCAATTTGGGGCTTCGCAGTCACCACCATTATTTCTATCACAGCACATATTTCTAAGAAAGGAACCTAAAACCTCCAAATATCAGTTTTAAGATAACTGTGAATAAGTTCCATATAGCATTTTCTAGAAAATGAACAAAACATTTAATAACGCTGCACTTCATTAGTTAAGCCTCCTCTATTTCCAATTACCAATATTCTAATCTGCCTACACTTTTATTTCTTAATTAAAGTTTCTCCGATCTATCAGAGTGTCATCAATTAAAATCAAATGCAAATTAATCGTGGCTTTGAATCCCTACACCCATACACAATTTTCATCAGCTGGTATCACATTCCTTATGAGTCTCTGGGTAGGTTTCATTTATCTAAGGCTTGGGAGGTAATTTAACTGCAGGCAGATATGTGGGGTGTGCATAGAACCTGCCACATTATGTTAACTTTAATGATGAAAACATTTGTTGTAACGGTTCCAAGTAGCATCCTTGCAGACACCTTACTACAATTGGTCTTCAAAATGAACTTTCTCTAAGTTCTCTAAGCGGGACAGAACCACTTAGCGGCTCTCAGAGTCTTGAACTTTGATGTTCAAGATTTAAGACAGTGGGTGCTGTACTAACATGTAACATTCTGCAATTCCTTCTTCACAACCCAAACAAAATAGGCACAGGAATGCTGGCATCAACCTGGAGTCCATCAGTAGGACTGATGGCTACACACACAGCCTTTTAAACAAGTTGTCATTGACTGGTGTACAAATGGGAAAACCAGGTTGAACCACAATTCTTTGGGGGATAATTCCAGATGGTTTCCATTGTGTTTTCTGTGATATACAAGCTTCCTCATTTTTCACTGTTAATATTTCTAAGCACCACTATCTGACTCTATGCATGTGTATTTACCTTCAAAGAATGTTCAAGTTAGTAAGGGATATATTGTCTATTGACTAAATTATTTGAAATTTCTATTTGCTACCATTTGTACAAAGGAATATTATTTATTTGCCTTTTCACTTGACAAACACATTTCAGAAAACCCTGAGACAATCACATAGAGAATATGCTACATTCAAAAAAAAATTCCATCTCACTTCCTTAGAAAGGAGAGAGGTAGCTACTCATTAGAAAAACACTTTTTTAGGACTACTATTGAAAAGATGTCATACATCCTACCCAATGTGTGGAACCCCAGCACTCAGGAGACTGAGGCAGGAGGATTCCAAGGTTGAAGATAGCCTGGGCATGGTAATTTTACCTCCAAAACAAACCTGCATATACCATTACTGACAGAGAAATTTAAGTGGAAGTATTTCACTAAGAGAAAGGGGAAATTCTGAAAACTGAGTTGGTTTTATAGGTGAAACAAAATCATAGGGAGGCAGTGATGCCACCATTAAAAACCTAGACAATGACAAGAGACTTCCAGTCCAAATTTCAAACATACCTAAGATTTTTTTAAGGGACATTGAAAGTGCTTAAATGAACAATTTTCACATGAATGCTCTCTACTGAAATGACACATGACATCATATCACAATCCACTGAGAGCCTGGATGAGAAGCTTGTCTTCCAGCTTAAAAAGACAAAGACTTGATACTAAAATTGCACAGCCAGATAAAGGGATGATAAATTCATCTTTTAAGTTATATCTCTACAACAAGGAGTGCCCTGAGACTTTTGGAGCTATGTAACTTAATATTGCTTACACTCTATAAAACACTGAAACAAGTAAGTGGTGATTATGAATATCTAAGAATCATGCTCATGTGCTCATAGGCTCAAAGGTTCACACAATGTTTACATTCCTTTTCAAAATTCACCAACCATACTGGTATTCCTTGACTCTTGCCCCTACCTTAGCATACCTTTATTTGTTTTAGCACTAACTAAGCACAAACAGGATTTAGCTAAATTATTCAGTCATTGGGCCAGGGACTGGAAGACGAATCTGATTTATAGTATCTAAAGGCCTTCAAAGGTTAAAAACCTTGTTGATTTTTTTTTGAAGGAGAAAGTAAAATAATTATAATATCCCTAAACACTTATGTACAAATACAATGTCAAATAAATTATAACTTACAAAGGGTGGGAGTCAAAAGATGCTTTATATCCTGAAGTTTTCCAGACTGAAGTTGCAATGGAAGCAGAGATATAGTTGAAGACAGGGGGACTTCACTAAGTTGATCAAAACAGCAAACAAAAATCAGCATGCCTTTTTAAATTATGAAAACAATATTTGTTTTCATTATGAAACAATGCTTACTTTCATTTTTTTGCTAAGATTCCAAGGAACCAAAACATTAATATAAATAATCTCAGTGAACTCTGGATGATCTAGAAAATAAAAAGTACATTTTCATTTAATTCACACTTACTGAGTATTCTTCAATGACTGATGGCTAGCCTCTTATTGCTAGAATGGAAAATTCTTCATAAAAATTTAGAGATTGAAGAGTATTTTTTCATATTTGTAATTAAAAACTTGCCATCAGTCATTTCTAACTTACTTTATCATCAATATATTAATTGCACTTAGCCAACTATAACATAACAATATTACATTTTCCTTTAATGTGACATCACAACAAATGAGTTTCATGGATCCAGTTTATAGTCACTAATATCAGCAAAGTCCAAAACTCAGATTAACTGTGGGTCTTTAGCTTTCAATTCCAATTAACATTTATTGTGTCCATTAGCAGATTATTTGACTACTCAATAAAATATTTATACTGCTAAGTTTCAGAAACAACAGCCTAGCTTCTTAATGACATTCATAGTGCTATTTCATTGCCAAATTATTTAGAGAAAAATATTGGGAATGAATTGATATAATCTGCTGAGTCAGTGTGCCCAAATCCCACCCATAATAAGGTCAGGCTAAGTTATCTTCGTTAGCCCCATTTCGCATGAGATTTTCATCTAACCGTGGAATTAAGCTATATTGACAACACATTGTTCGTGAACTTCTTATCTAGAAACAATGTTTGCTGTCCTCAAATGATTAAGAACCCATCTTCCATAAACTCCAACTATATTACAAAACTTTCTCAGCGTTTTAGGCATACATTTTATACATGTTTGTGGTAAGCTGTTTATTTTAAATGGTACCATTTATTTCCCTCCTTCTTTCCTTTGCTTTTATAAAGGGAATTTAAATGCCATAAAAGATGGCCTCCCTTTCGCTACTCCTGTACCTAGAGCGCAGGCGCCGATATTGAGCAGTGTCACATCTAGACACTTAGAGGAACTGTGGCATTGTCATAGGAACATTGCTAGCCTGCTGGACAGTGAAGGATCCCATGAGGGAGAGTCCAGGGGTCCTACCACGACTGTCTCAAACAGGGGACATGTGGCTCTCAAACACAGAGGACAGCACAGCCTAGACCAACAGAAACAAGAGCAAGCCAGAGCAGTGCAGATAACACAGACTCAAGGGCAGTGGAAGTGTTTCTTATTTTAAGTCATTCAACTTTATGCTAATTTGTTTTCCAAAAGTTTTGTAGGGCTAGGTGACAAGAGCCGTTTTTATTTTCTCATACTTGTATAAAAAATGTAGATGTTACATTATCTATCTATCTACATATCTATGTGTTCTTATTAATGCTCTAGCCAGAGTTTTCCAACATATTGCAAAGATTATTAGAAAGCAGAAGTAATACACTAATAATCAGCCCAAGTTATTGCTCACAATCCTTGAGGTTGAGAAGTCTAACACTGAGGCTAGCCTTGGCATCTGCCAACCCTGCTGTCTGGTTTACAGTGTGTTCTTTCTGTGTTCACATGGTAAAGGAAGCAGGGTCACTGGAAGAAGGGTATTTCATCCCATTCATGGGACTTTGCTCTTCTGATCTCATTACCTCCAAAGGTCCTGTCTCCACTAACCATCTATTTGGTGATTAGGAGTTCACCATGGAAATTCCTAAGAGATTTGAACATTTGGTCTATTGTATTAGTTTTAAACCACCTATACTTAGCAATTCTTTCAGTATCACACACAAACACACACAATAAATAATAACTTTTTTTTTTAGTCTGAAGAGGAATAGGCACACCTGGCTAAAATTATGGTAAGAATATTAAAAAGTTGTCCATAAAATGACAATGTATTTCTAGTTCCCATTCTTCTTGTAATTACAAAACTAGCTTCCAAATATGATACCCAACTGGTTATTTAGCAGTCGCTTGCCTATTCTTGGGTTATGGGATATTGGGTAGCATTGAGAAGGTTGGTGGTTTGAAGCGGACAGATTAGGAGCCAAAGAAACTACAGCAATACCATGAGTCTTGCTTGTTCTGGACAGAAATGAGGAAAAACCGTCACAGAGCAAGCTGGCATGCTCCTAGGAGATTCTACAGAAGCTCAGCATGAGACAACACCATGTGAGGACTCCTGTCTGGAAGGCCCCTCTCGTTTTCATGAACATGACTTGAATGAGACTTAATTAGTAACATGCAGGTTCTACTCTTAATGTTGAAGAGTGTTCTATTTTCCTGGGAGAACTAGTTCACCTAGGGCATGCTTTAGAAGTGACTTCATAAATCCAGTAAGAGTTTGAATACACTGATAATGCTGTTCTGACACTGAGGGCTCTTAAAATGCTACTGTCCAGTGCTCAATAACCAAGGATAATGGAACAGACCTTTACTAATAACTAGCAGGACAAGGGCCATTGCTAATAGCCCTCTGGTTTCCTTTCTGAACTCCTAGCCTGGGTAACAAATCCAAATGCCTTGTGTTCATTACCAAAGCTAAAGACGCAACACACTGCTCACCTTTATGGTCTGGTCTAATTAGAGGCCTGTTAAGACCTAAGCTTAGCCAATGCATACTAAGCCTTGGGATTTTACACCTCACTCAAGTTACACAAGGACAAGTCAAGACTGGCATTGTCTTGGTGCAGAACTGCCTCCTGACATGATAGTTCCTCCCACAGCCCCCCATTTCCTCACCTGGCCTTGAGTCTTACCCACTGTTCCACCCTCCATGCTCCACCTCCTTGCGATTTTAGGAGCCCTCATGGTTTTCCAATAAATTTCTCCTTGTTGGAGGTAGAGTTGGTCTTGTTTGGAATCAAAGCAATTACCACGTCAAAGCACTTGTCAAAGGGGTGGGTTGCAGGTGGAGGAGGAAGCTTTGTTTCCATGCCAACTGCGAAGGTAAACAATGTATTCAAGAAAATAATCAACCCCCTGTTTCTTTCTTCTTTACTAGAAGACATGTCATAAAAAACCCCTTCAGTCTCAAGATTTCCTGCTAGATAATTCACACAGAGAGCAGCTCCACTCGGCCATTTTCTTTTCTTTCCATGATTTCCTACCTAGCTACTCAGAGAAAATCTATTACTGCTCTCCTTACTGCATCGTCTAAGGCGTGCGCTCTCTCTCTCTCTCTCTCTCTCTCTCTCTCTCTCTCTCTCTCTCTCTCACACACACACACACACACACACACGAC
>CABHPQ010125351.1:0-10081 GCA_902168405.1 Peromyscus aztecus | reverse complement strand
AATTAAATGTATTTAATACAAAAAGCTTAACATTTCCTCTCAAGGGAAGGAAGAAAGGGTTTCCTATCTTCTGAAGTCACCATTGATTTGGGTTTCCACTATTGTTTTACTGTTTCTGCATGCACAAAGTCAGTTCACAGGTGGCATGTGGCTCCTTTGACATTCAGGGAGCTCTTGAGAACACAAGTATCTGTCTCCCACTCTTCTTCTTCAATTTAGAAATGAAACAAAGGCCATTCTAATCAGAAATCACTTTAATGTGTTCCAGTGCAGCGTTCCAACAGGAAGATGTCAAACTGAGACAGCGGTTAACACCTGTCAGAAACTCCAAAGAAAGAATCAGTCCTTTCCATAAAACTGAGACTTCCTTTTTTTCCATAGGAAAACATCAGAAACCTTATTTCTTCAGCATTTGGCTGTTATGTGATAACTATAGTCCCTGAATCAGACAAATATCATGAATACACTATAAAACCAAATAATAATTTTCTCAGCAAATATGTCTAAATGTTTTGTATCATCACTCCAAGTAGGAAAAACAATCCTTAATTAAGGAGTTAATTGGCAAGACTAAAACAGGACAAAAGACTGAACAAAGTAGTGAGTTCTCATATTTTTAATCGCATAATAAACATAATTTATTCCCTTTCTTTTCCTCCCTCCAAAACCTCCAATATTAGCCTTCCTTGCCATCTTTCATATTCATTTCAATCCATTTCCTTTATTAACTGTTGTTATATACATATATGTATATACATATAGTCATAAATACAACCTACACAGCGTACACAACATTACTTGTATGTATGTTCTTAGTTCTTAGGGCTGACCTTTTGATATCAAAAAATTCTAATGTTTTAAGTACTGTCTACTGTATCATGGTGGAGTCACTTAATGTTTCTCTGTTATGTGAATTTGGAAGAACAAATTGAGGATGAAATAAGTTGGTCTTGGTCAAAGCATTTAGGGCCTGTAATATGTCTCATTGGATCAAGGAACTTGTCACCCATTAAGCTTGATGAACTGAGTTATATCTCTAGGACCAACATGTTGGAGGGAGAAAACTGACTTCCAAAAGTTGTCCTCTGATCCCTACACACATGCTGTGGCATCTCTCCCAAACTCACAAAATAAGTGTATGCCATTAAAACACTTAATACTGAGCACACATCAAGAATAATAATATGTCAACTACTATATATAAAATACAAAGTACAAATAAAATTGCATGTGTACATGAATATGATCATAGCACAGTGACCTGGTTTGCTTTCTTTTGCTGTTATAAAACACAATAGTCAAAAGTAAATTGAGGAAGAAAGGTTTTATATTTCCTGATCACAGTCTGTCATTCACAGAAGCCAAGTCAGGAACTCAAGGTAGGAACCTGGAGTTGGAACTGAATCAGAAGCCAGAGAGAAAAACTACTTATTAACTTGCTCAGCCAGCTTTCTTATACCACCCAGGACTACCTGCAATGGGTGGCACCATGCTCAGTGGGCTGGGTCCTTTCACATAAATCATTAATCAAGAAAGTGCCCCACAGACTTCCTACAGGCCATTCTGATGGAGGCATTTTTCATTTTAAATTTCATCCTGTCAGATAGCCTCTGATTTGTGTCAAGTTGCCAAAAAACTAACGAGCATATTCATTGTAAGGATTTCTAAAATAACTAAATATATATTTAATAATTTTAAGTAAAAAATGTAAAATACACATTTTGAAATTTTGTTTCTAAAAAAGAATTTTATCTTAACCTCTCCAAAAGGAAAAATAATTCTTAAACATAGTTAAGCAGTTATTACTACCATTATGTGTGAACTTCCATAACAAAAGTTAACACTCATTGGGTTGCCAATTGGGATCTCATATTCTTAAAAAAATAAAAGTTATCCTGTTAAGAATTATAATGCTCAGAGAAAATTTACTGCAAAAATAACATGAAATTCTCCATGCAAAACACTTTCCATTTTTTAATAAGTAAAAGTTCTTAGTAGCCAGACTGTAACCAAACATTCAGGAGACAAAAGCAGAAGAATTATTAGTTCAAGCCTGGGCTACATAAAGAAGATTTAAAACCAAACCAATACAACACATCTTATTAATACCACTAAAGAGTCAACAAGAACTGCTTTTCTCAGTGTTCATCTCCAATATATATATTGCTCATCGTGGCCTGTCTGTATTCCTCAAACTCAGCAGAGTGATATAAGAGGATTGCAAATTAAAGATTTGTGGAACTACATCATGAGACATTGTCATAATAAAATTAAATAAAGATAAGCATAACATTTGTATGTGACACACACACACACACACAGAGATTCTGTATTGTAATTTTTTCTTTTCTATTCTGTGCAACTGGAAATTCAAAGCTAGGACATATTAACCAACTGTTCCACCAGAGCTACAGCACCAGACCAGTATGATAATTTTCTAATTTGACTTTACTCTTATTGAACCACATTTCAGACAAGTATATAATCCAGTACAGGGGCCAGTGAGATGGTTCAGTAGGCAAACTACTTGCTTTGTAAACAAAAAAACCTGAGTTCGATCCCTGGGACCCACATAATAGTGGAAGAAGGGAGCCAATTCCACAAAGGTGACCTTTGACCTCCTCACACACCTTGGCGTAGGCACACATGTACACATAAACATAATAATAAATGTATTTTAATCAACTCACAGTATGAAAATGTGTTATGCCTACACTTTAATCACAAAATTATTCTATTGTTGGGCATATTCATGTTAAAATTTTAAAGCAGTACAAATTGGTACTTTTATAGACAACTATGTATATTGTAGAAAATACAAAAAATGAGCAACAAATCTTCAGTCTTCTAGAAAATTAGCAATCTTTTAGAGTTATTGTTAGCCATATACATAGCATGTCATTTTATAGCAATCACCAGCTGTTTCCCATCCCTTTGTTCATACCCAGAAGGGATGCTCCATGAATTTTTCATAGTTAACTAATTAGAAGCCAGTAAACTGTTTTGAACCATTTATATAGAAAAGTCTTATAAATAAATGATCAAGCATATCCTCATTCTGTCATTTAAAAAAAAGGGGGGTTCACATTCAACATGTCAAAAGACAAATCTGTCTGGCGCTTTTCCCAATTCTATTCAGTTACCTGTTCTTGCTCAGTTGGTTGGGGGAGCAGGCTCCCTACAGCCAGAACTAGTGACCTATGGATGACCTTTGAGTCTTTCTGCATTGTTATTCACCTAACTATGGCATTTCATCAATCACCGAGTCCTATGTGTTTTAATTCCTTCAGATATGTTCAAAATAATCCACAAAACCACTATGTTCCTTCAAGTCATTACCAATTAAATTTTGAAAGATTGTAACAAACACCAAAAAAGAAAAAAAGGAAAAAAAAAAAAAAAAACAGTCCCGTTTTATAATTCTGCTTTTCTCAATGTCATTCTCACAACTGAAATAGTTAAATAGTTAAAATTAAAATAGGATCCCATCCTGGTTAATTTTTTATTTTTTTATTTTTATTTTATTTTATTTTATTTTTTTTTGTCAAATTGTCTCAAGCCAGTCATATGGAAAGAAGAAACATCAGTTGAGAAAACGCCCCTATCAGATTAGCCTGTAGGAAAGTCTGTATGGCATATTCTTGTTTGGTGATTGATGTGGAAAGGCCTACCCAGCTGGGGTGCTTCCAACTCTCAATCTCTCAATCAGTGGGTGCGATAAGAAAACAGGCTGAGCAAGTCCAACAAGCAGCATGCCTCTGTGGTCTCTGCTTCAGTTCCATTCTCTAATTCTGCCCTGAGTTCCCACCTTGACTTCTCCTGAGGATGGACCATAATCTGTAAACCAAATGAACCCTTCAGTCCCAAACCCAAGCTGCTTTTAGAAGTCCTGGTATTGTACCACAGCAATAGAAACCATATGACAGAGTTTTCCCTTAGTTTTCATTATTTCTTGGGTTCTACATCACCTTAGGATGAAGACCAGGCCCTTTAGTAGGCCAGTGACTTATGGCCAAGAGCAGAAGCTGTGTTGAGTAAGATGGTTTGTATCCTTATCCTCAATAACTGTTTTAATATATTATATATTTTTAGATAAATGACATATGCATGCATAATTGCAAAAACAAAGAAAAATATTAATATATATATATATATGTTTTTGTAATCCACAAAAGTGTTAATTATAAGAGTTGAAATTTCATGTCTTTTATTCAGTTCCCAGAGATGTTTCCCTCTTAGAAAAGCTGGTCTTAAATTTTGCTATGAGAGTGTGTCTCCTAGAAATGTCAGAGAAATTACAGCCATGAAGTCTTACCAACATAGTTGCCTAAATAAGACCTAAAGATTGATGACATCAATAGATACTTCTGTGGATCAGGGGAGGCTCACAAGTCCTAAACTGTAGATAAAGAACTATAGGCAACTAAGCAATGCTGAGAACAGAACGGGAGAAAATATCTCCAGGGAAGAGCACATCAATTAGTTATCCAATAGTAAATGGTCAGCCCTGAAAACACACATACAAGTAATATACAGACTGAGTATGTTTTATTTATGGATATATATATGTAAATATGTGTGTATTATGTATGTATGTATGTATGTATGTGTATGTATATATGTATGTATGTAACAACAATTAGAGAAAAAAGGTCATAAATTTGAGAACAGGAGTGGGTGGGTACATAAAACGTGTTAAGGAGGGTGACCAGGAAAGGAAAAATTATATAATTGTATTAAAATCACAAAAATATATAAAAATGAAAGAACAAAAGAGAGAAAACTGTCTTAGACCCTATGCACTTCTCTGTTTTTGCCTGACATACTTCCTGCCACAGGTTCAGTTTTGGTGATATCACCTTGTTTGAAGCTCATCCCAGTCTGTGCAGATAATCCACCATTCCCACCAGAAGACTACTCTTTATGCTATTTATTCCACATTTCTTTACATAGAAAAGCTATCGTCATCATCATCATCATCATTAGTTTGGGTTTCCTTGTATATTTATGGGGCTATTGTAGATATGCATGTTCTTAGAAACTAGAGGAAGATGTCGGGTGGGCATCCTGCTCCATTTCGCTCTGCCTTATTACCTTGAGACAAGAGTCTGCCATTGAACCTAGAGCTAGGCTGGGGTCCAGAAATTCAGAGAAATCTTCATGATTCCACCCCTGGCCCTAACATTGGGTGTTAGGTGTGTGTGGCCTGTCTGACTTTTTATCAACCCCCAGGCCTGACGCTTGACTTGTGGATGTATGTGGCCTAACTTTTAACATGGGTGCTGAGAGATCGTCCCCAGGTCTTCATGCTTGTGCAGCAAACACCGTTTTCACTGAGCCACCTCCCGTTCCCTTTTATTTGATTATTTATTTATCAAATAACTATATATTTGTTCATACAGAATATAAATGTAAAGGCATGTATGACATTATGTACATGGAGGTCAAAAGACTCTGGGTGTTGTCACTTCCCTTCAACCTTGTCTGAGACAGCTTCTTTTGTTGGTTTTCTGCTATGCCTCCCAAGCCAGCTGGTCTGCGAAGTTTGGGGATTATTTTATCATCATCTAACTTCTCTTTGTAGGAATGTTTCGCATGTAGATGTCCTTGATATACCAGTGGCTTTTATGTTGGTCCTGGGTATTCAGTCTCAGGTCCCCACTTGCTTTTCATACATATTTACAGATTAGATATCTCTCAAGAACTTCCAGCACCTTTCTTTTCCCTTTAAGACAGTACCTCAAACTGTAGTCCAGCTTACCCTGCTCTTTATTATATAGCCCAATTGACCTAAAATTACTAATCAGTATTCAGAAACATGTGCTCCCTCAGGAAATATTGTAACTTTCCCAGTCTATGTCATGTACCTCCTGTTGCTTTCGTAATAATTTCTAGTAATCTCTGTGGTGTTAATATATATTATTTCCTAGTTTACTTTTAGGGAGCTCTCACCTTCTTCTCTACTGGAGCAGATCTAGTTTTCATTCCTTACAGGTTTTTGTCTATTTTCAGCTTTTCATAATGATTGAATAAACACTAATATTCAGTTAAGTTATATAGAGAGAATTAAATATATTATTGATAGTTACATGTAGAATATTCTCTAGAGAATAATATAAAAATATTTGATGAAGATATAAACAATTACATTACATAGTAATGTTTTAGCTGATTACTTAATTATAAGAGAGCTAGTAGGTTTTCAGAAAACTACACATATTTATTCCTATGATAAGTATTAATATCAGGTGGTAGGCTATGACAATAGATTCATCTTATAATGGATTTTATTATTTATTCAGCCTTTGTTTAGTGAAAACAATATGATTCTCCATAACTCATGCTCAAAATCAAAGCAAATTTTCAAATCCAAAAATTCACAAAAAAGTGTAGTAATCATAGACAAAAGGATACTGTATTTTGTCCATATTATTTAGCCTATTTGCATGAGATCATAGGATATCCTAATATGCTATGCTTGAAATATATGAGAAAATTTGGTCATGAAATGAAAACGATGAAAGGCATATGAAAGATTCATGAACTGTCTTTCCTTCTTATTTTCTCTATTTTTATGGTTGAAAATTTCTATGGTCATAGGGTTAAAAATACTACCCTAGATTGAAAAGAAGTCCTGCTTTAACAACCATGCCAACAAAGATGCAGAAACTTCACTGTTTATAACATATATTTACATGTCTGTATCATATATTATGTTCTTTACCTTAAAGGCATTCACCATCCTATCCATGCAGGAAATTCAGATACCCCAACAATTTAGCAAATATTTAACTTGAACTATACTCTATTAGAAGCAGACTTTCCATTCTAGAGGTAGAAGAATGGAGTAGAAGAAGAAAAGAAAGCAATTTAAAGAAAATGAAGTATTCATATGAGTTAGGATCTGGAAGGTATAAATGAGAATTAATCATATTTTTTTTGTCTCAGCAGAATAAAGAACAGCGCTCCTAAAATGCTAAGTTTTGAAGCATCTCAGTCAAAGGATATATTTCACCTCTGTAGACCCTAGTTGTGCTGATGAGAAATTAAAGATTATAAGACATGAGAAAATTAATTAGGATAAAATGGAAAACATATCAAAATATCCCCATAACAGTTGGCAGTATCAGGTAAATGAGACAAAATAAGTTATAGTTGTTTGTCTAAACTTGGAAGATTTAAAAACATGTATATCTCAGGAGACTTAAAAAACAAGATTCCTTAAGAAACACAGTGAATACAAATGAAGTACTTAAAAAGGTTTATACCATAAACACCTTAAGAAGGGTGGATGAAGGACAAAGTTCTATTCTGAAGCATCTAACTTGAAATGTTTTCAATTACCAAAGTAGAGGTGCAAGAATTCTCTGTGTTGGCCTGTGTGCACATCCTTTCCTCCTATTATAACCCATAGAGCTTCAAGGCTCTTAGATGTTAAAAGAAAGGCAGTAGCAATACTAGTTGGAGAGGAGTCTACAAAATAAAGGTCTGGTGCTTCAGGAAATTAAGCACATGGCTGAGCAGACCTGCCAACTCCCTCAGATTTCAGCTGAAGGAAACATGCTACCAAGAACATTTTCCTGAACACAGCATATCATAGGAAGGCTCCCTGTAATCTGAATTATATACCTTATTTTGTGTGTATGCATGTGTATTGCCTCCAAATTATCTAACTTGTAAAGGCTAATGATTAAGTCATAAAGTCACATAATGAGAACTTTGTTTATTAGAAACGTCAGGGTTATTTGTAACAGCTAAAACTAGGGAAGAAAAATAGACAACTATGGAAGATGGAGAAACAGTCTGATACATCAAACTGTGGTCACTCAACAGTAAAAAGTTTAAGTTACCAAAATATGCAGCATGATGCAAGTCAGAAGTATTATTCAAAGGTGAAGAAGTCAGATAAAAGAATATGTATTGCATAATTCCAACTTTTTTGAAATTATGAACAAAGCAAGCCTAATGTTCTTAAAATCAGACAATTCAATGCTTATGAGACTAGGTACTAACTGGGTAGGACAAAAAGAGAATTTGATAACATGATGGATTACTTTACATCTTTTTACCTGTTTACCAAAACTGAATGAAAGATGTCCTTATTGTTTAAGGACTATACCATAGATAATTAATTATATCCCAAGGCAAAATAATTTTTAAAAATAGAGCAAATTCTTACAAAATTCTGTGTGGAAATTTTTAGTTGGATAATCTAATCTTATTCTGAAATATGTGTCTTGTGAACAGACATCCTAAGACTACATTTATTTAATGTCAAGGTAATTACAAGATAGAGGACAACCCATAAGAGGATAAACCACAATGCCCAGTACAGAAGTTTAGTACCAATTGAGTATAACAAATCAGTGGAAATCAAAACCTTTTAAGCAATTGCTCAATTGAGGGGTACATTTTTATCATTGTAGAAAAGAGTTATAAATCACACTTGAATTCCACTTGCTAGGAAAATGAATGTAGAAAAGGAATTTAAAAACACACGAGGATAATTGTAAGTTAAAAAGAACAGCAAAATAGAAAGGGAGTGGCTCTTCCCATGATGTCCATGCCACTACTGCACTGGTGGGGCATGTCTTGCCAGGCCAGTGTTATTGTAGCTCACAGCGTTCACAACTGGGTAAGACTATTATTTCTTATATCCTCCAGTAGCATGCACAGCAAATTCTAGCACTAAACAGTAGGGATGATTCTTATAAGTCAGTACCAACTTAATATCTTTATGTTCTCAAGCATGTGGTGTCTTCAGTAATAGAGTCCTGCTGTCAAGTTCTAGTGTGTAACCAATAGCATTGACAGTATTCTTTAATGGTTGTGGTGTATGAAATATCTTTGGCCAACAACTCCAAAACAGGTAACTAATTCCTGATGATAGTTTTTTTTTGTTTTGTTTTATTTTTTTGTTAGCCTATGGTGTCTAGTATGGATATTGTTTTCCTATTATAGGGTAACTGCATTTTAACTGTTTTTATATATGTTTGTGTGTATGCATATAATATATATACATGTATATGCACATATACATATACATATGCATATGCATATACATATACATATACATATACATATACATATACATATACATATACATATACATATACATATGCAATGAAGCCTCTGCAGTAGAAGGTAAGTAACTCATACCTGGCAGCACTGTTGGGCCACAAGAACCTATCATCAGACAGATCACAAGTGCTAGGCGAGAACCCACAACTATTATAATACTAAATGGACATAGTATTAAGCTGGCTCCTAGTGACTTATTGTTATACTCATAGATTAGTTTATTTCTCAGTATTCTTCAGAAAAGCTTCTAGTAGCTGGTTATTAACACAGAGATCTACACTTGGCCAAGGTGCAGAGAATAAGAGATTGCTTAATATTCAGCCCTAAATTGAACATCTATACTTTACCCTCTCTTCCAAAGGCTCAGTGATCATGGTGAAACAAGGGGCAGAAAGACTATAAGCCCCAGAGTTGATAGATGACTATAAGGAACAATGTCATTTGCACAGAAAGGAGCAGTTTTCCATATGAATGCAAAGCAGTAATGATAGCATGCATAAGCTCCAAACAAACTCAAACCAGACCAAACCCAATCATGAAGAGTGGAGCTGTTGGTAACTGATTGATGTTGGGAGAAGTCAGTTTCCTTTAGGAGTGCTGCCACTGGTAGGCCAACCACACTCAAGTGGAAGGCCGCTCATATCTATGAATACATAGACAACACAAACTGAATTAGATAGATGAAGAAACAAAAGAGTTGGAGGGAGGCACATGTGGCCAAAACCCACTGTACAGAATTCTCTAGTGATAAATAAAGATTTAAAAAAAAGAGAGAAAATACCTTTTAGAAAAACATTCAGGAATTGTTATAAGAGTCCAGAAAGGGGAAAGATTAGACATAACTAAGCTTGGCAAAAACTTAGTGTGCATTTTCCACTATTCATGAGAACTTGACAGAGAAGAGGAGGAGTTAGAAGAGCAGCAACAGCAATGACAGCTAGGGTAGGCAACTTCCCCAGTTGGTCTAGAACTCGTCTAGTTAAGCAGTGAAAGTCCAGGA
>CABHPQ010125349.1:0-26039 GCA_902168405.1 Peromyscus aztecus | reverse complement strand
CGTGTGTGGTTGCGTGTGTGATTGTGTGCCTGTGTTCTGTCTGTGAGTGGTTTGTCTGTCCCTAACAAAGGGCTTTATGTTATATCTGTCTTCATTGAACAGCACAGGAAGCCTCCCATGGGGAAGGAATGGGATACTTTACAGAAATCTTTAACGGAGTTTTACAAAGGATTAAGTCACTGGCTCCAACTAATCCCAACTGACACAGAAAACAAACATCATTGTTTACCAACCAATGTCCATAATGGGTGCTTTCAACTTTTATGGTAGCTTTTAGGCAGTTGCTTTCAACTTGTGTGTCTGCTGCTTTCAGCACATGAACACATACATTCCTCTAGGTCAGAGGCACGGAACAGTACATAACTTAAAATTGCAGCTATGCGTTAGCTAAGGTTGTAAAAGTTGATTGCATGAGAAATCCAAGGCAGTCCAGCAAAAGTTCTAGTCTCTGAGAATGGAAAAGAGATTTTCAGAATATTGCATCGCCACCCTCAGCCTTCTAAGTTCTGGAATTACAAGAGTGTGCCCCCACACCAGATACCTCATGTAAGTGAAACTGCAGAAAAGTCAAGCCATAAAAAGGGGGACTAATACATACAGAAAGGCTCAGAGAGTTGTTTGACTTCGCAGCTTTGCTCGACCCCTCAGACAGCAGTAAACACTGTGCAGACGCAATGGATACTTGTTGAGTGGATAACGAGCCCACGGCTCCATCACTGGTTTGATACTGGCGCGCACGAATTAAGTTTGCACTCTTATGTAGGATGGAGTACGGCTCTCATTCCCCCACTTCCTCAAAGACTGTTGTCCCCATTGTTTACATGAAGTGTTGAGGCCAGAGATGGCTTGCCCCAAAAGTTCCCTCCAATTGGGGCAGGCAGCTCCCCAACACCGACTCCTCCTGGGCGGGCGAGTTCAGAGGTGTTTAATCAATTCTAGCCCCTCCCGAAGACACCTGCCCCTCAGCCTCTAAAGCCCAAAGCCAAAACTGCTTTTGATGTCGCAGAGCCTCCTCCTGCAATTGAGAGGCTGAGCCATCTGCCGCCAGCCTGGGGCTGTCAGGAGGGAGCCCGAGCCAGGCGAGGCGAGGCAAACGGTGTGAACTGGCTTTGTGATCCTCGTGCCAGGAGCTGCTGCCTCTGCTGGCATGCAGGGGTGGGAGGACGGGCTGTGTCAGACCCCATCCACCCACCACCACCCGACAGCAGGGCCCAGGAGGTCCCAGCACCACATGACTGAAGCTTGAACTGTCAGCACTAGGCTAGAACACACGCCAAGGCTAGAGGCTGGAGGCCAGGCCTAGGCAGAGTAAGAGTACGGCCTTGGCCAGGACACTGAACCAGATCAAGCACGTTCTAAATGCAGTGAGGGGAGCCAGAGGTAAAATCCTCAGGTCCTTCTAACCAATCAGCTCAAAATGGGTAAAGTCTGCAGCTGCAGAGATGGCTCAGCCATTAAGAGTGCTTGCTGCTCACTGCTCTTCCAGAGGACCAGAGTTCAGCTCCCAGCACCCACATGGCTCCTCACAACTGCCTGTAATTCCAGCCCCAGGGGATCCAACACCCTCTTCTGACCTCCAAAGACACCTGCACACATGTGGCATTTACTCACACAGGCACACATATATAATAAAAATGAAAGAGATGGATAAGGTCGGGGGTGGGGGGTAGGGCCGCAAGGAATCTGAAACATTTAGTGCTAGCCTTTCCCCATTATAAATATCAAAATAACATTTGAATTCTTTTAAAATGGCACGAAAGTGTCAGGACTAAGAAAGGCCACGTAGAGTGGTTCTGTACAGTCAAACTTTCTGGACTTAAATCTGGCTTTGGGCATATCACCTATGTGCCGTGCCTCAGTTTTCTCATCTTTGAAATCGGAATGAATGTGCCAGAGTGCTTCTTCAAGTGGTGCCTAGAAATAGAGATAGCATAAATCAAATACTTAGAACAAAGCCTGATGCAGAACAAAAGCCCATTAAATGTCATTATGGTCCCCCCCACACACACTTTTTTTGGAGACAGGGTCTTACTGTGTAGCCCAGGCTAACCTCAACCTCATAGTTCTCCAGTCTCAAACTGTGAGCTAGAATTTCGGGTGTACACCACCACATCCAACCCATTATACTTTTTCAGATTTAAATGTCTGCTTTCTGGATTTGGGGTTCAGAAACATCAGGAAGAAGCCTTTGAAGGTAAAGGGTTTTACCCTTTCTAGGATCCTAGGTCCATGCTTGGAGCAGCCCAGCGTCTGACTAGGGGTGTGGGGAGAACCAAGGTAATTCATTCCCTGGTCAGCACCAATCCCAGCACTCCTCTGTAAGACCACAGACGGGAGTCCATGGAGAGGACAGTAAGCATCCACATAGCCCTAGGGCAAGGGGTTAGTCACTAAGAAGGGGTAGAACACAGGACCCTCCTGGTCATGCTTCCTGGCCAGCAGTCCCAGCCCCAGGAGCAATGTAAGAATGTTAAAGAGAAGGGAAGGGGTCCCAGGCAGGCCCAACTTACATCCCTTCATCTGGGACAAGGTTAGGCCAGAGAACAGGGCTGTAGAAAGCACCAAGACCAGAGGAGAAGCTTCAGGGCTGAGGCAGAGGATGCTCTGCCTTTGAGTACAAGGAAAATCAGAGTTTTAGCGTTGCTCTTAGGCTGGCATGGTAATTAAGCACTCAGACAAGGGCGGCTATCCCTATGAATCACCACTGGGTTGCCTGCCTGTGTGGAAACAGTTCTTTGAAGTCTGCCACAGTAGAGGCTGGAGCTAGGGGCTCCCGGCTTGAGACTTTTGAGCTGGCCCCACCCCCATGCTGCCCCACCCCCCACCCACCCACCCCTTGCCATGGTGGTGTCCTTTGGAAACCTTGGAACTGGAAAAGGAAGAGGAGACATCACATCGCCCATTGTTTACGGTTTAATCCCCAGAGGTAACAAGGACCCGGGGAACAGAGGATGCAAAGACAGACAATGAGAGACAGACTTGCAGACATTAGTGGCTTCCTAGCTGCAACTTCCAGTCTCCCTCCTAAGGAGCACCCCACATTCTTACAGTCAAGTTCTCTTTATGAGCCGGCAGCTTTGAACAGGTTTCTGTCCCTCCAGCCCAGATGTGAAGCGTGTGTTTCCTTTCTCTCTGACATTATTAATCTTAAATGCCATCACTAATTTACTAACAATGTATGCATCCATATCTCTAGAAACAAGAGGTAAGGAAGGGGTGGGGGAGCCTTGCTTGAGCAACACAAATGAATTCTCCTACCCATAGGGCCTCATCTTACTTCGGTTCTACATTCATAACATCCAGTGGGCAGAAGCAATTAAAAAGGAGCCCTGATCTTTCCTTGAATCTCTCAAAGTCCCCAACCCCTCTGCTCTCCCTCTGCCTTTCCCAGAGTCTCTCCCCTTGAGAACCTGAGTGACTCGCCAGTGTACATCTCTTCCCTGTCCTCCACAGCAATAGAGAGGAAGTGTGGAGAGAGGCTTTTGGCTTGTTCTGTATTCCTTTTTCCCTTCCCACCATTCACAAAGAATTCCTCCAACTGACAGCAGCTACCAGGAGTGCCCAACATTTTGACCTCGCCATATGATGATCCACAAGGTGTTAGGCCACCATCCTGGGATATCTGCAGTCCTTGAGGCCACTGTTTAGACATACCTGTTAGACCCTTGGTCCCAATCCTTCCCTTCAGTCCTGTCTTTGCTTGGTCTCACAATTCTGGATCCCTGGAGTTCTGAGAAACAGGCTGGCAAGATAATTCTTAGAGGGTTGCCCAGGGAGCAGGGCACAAAGAAGTCTCCCTGTCCTGTGGAAGAAGGAAGGACGGCCAAATCCCAAAACAGCAGTTTCAGCCCTGACCTTAACTGGCCTGATAGGACTCGGTGTCCCAGGGAAGCTAAAAGAACTGACCTTTCCACCCAGATGGGGCAATTGCAGGGCACCCAATTCTCCTCTATGGCACATCCCCAAACACACTACAGTGACCAGAGCTATGACTTTGATGCCACTCACTCAAGGTCAAGTCTTTGAAGTTCTAGGCTCTCCTTTTCTGCAGTCAGCTGGCTATGGGTCCTGTAGGTTCCTCCAGCTCATTCTGAAGCCATTCTCATTGTCTCCTCCCAGAATACATTCACCTTTACGGGCCATAGTGTCCTACCTGAATATTGCCTGTTCAAGCCATCCCAACTCTACCTGCATATGAGCACATACAGCCCCACGTGCCCAACACACCCTGCACATGAGCACACACAGCCTCACATGCTGGACACACCCATGCACATGAGTACACACAGCCCCACATGCCCTACACACCCTGCACATGAACACACACAGCCCCACATACCGGACACACCCATGCACCCTGGAGACTGGTCTTCTGCTTCCCCCTTCCAGAGGCTTCCACTGCCTGGTGGGCACCTCCAAGTCTCTCCTCCTTGGCATTCAAGGACTGTTGCCTTGGCCCCTTTTGGCTCCTCTCCAGAGGCTGGGCTAAGTGCAATATGCTCTTCAAGGTCAGTAGATGTGTGCTATCCCCTTTCTGATCCCTGGTGCCAGCAACAGTCCAGTTCATTATGTGTTGCAGCTGAGAGTCTGGGCTCTGCAGTTAACCTAACTAGATTCAAATACAGACTCCACAATTACCCACTGTGACCTTGGGCTAGTAACTTTGCCTCTCTGAGCCTCCATTTTCTCAGTTGCTAAACAAAGTTAATAATAGTATTCAATTTTTTAAAATTATTGTAAGGATTAATTAAAAGAAATAATGTATATAAAGTACTTAGCACAGTGTTGCCCATAATAACTAGTACTTAATACTTGGTTAACTATTAAATATTAAATATTAAATACTACCCACTAGCACTTCAGCCCACATTGGCTTCTGAATTTTTATTTCACAAAACCAGGGGCTCTTCTATCTGGAACTCTGTTTCAAATAAGGAAACAGTCTCAACAGGGTTAAGAGACTTGGCCAAGGTCACGTTGCCACACTCCATGGAGACTAGGCAGGCACATTGCTATGCACAACATTGCTATTACAGCCACCTCCTGGGTACTTTCTTGTCTGCACATGAATTCAGCTGAGGATAACCCAGTTTTGCTTCCCTGTTCAGCTTCTTTACCTGTGGGTATTCGGAAATGTGTGTGTGTGTGCACGTGCACAGGGGTATGGGTAGACCAGGATTTGAGAGTGAGTGGGGTTTGGTTGCTGCTCTGTGCATGTGCATGCCAATCTGTGCATGTGCATGCCAATATGTGCACCTGCATGGCATGGGTGAGCGTGCTTCCATGTATGCTTCTGTGATGTGGGAGAGAATGAGCAGGTGCCTACACGTGTGGAATGGGTGTAGGTGCCTGTGGGAGGGTCCCACCACACAGGCGTAACTGACCTTAGCAGGACTGCATCACCCCAATCTACATATCTACATAGCTCCCCGGCACAGTGCATGGCCCGAAGACTGGCACACAATGGGCCTGGTGTAACACAAGCGAAGTGGAAGAAAATACGGTGTGCGTCCCCAAAAGATCCAGGCATTTCCACCTCCTCAGCAGACCCATCAGCTGAGCTCAGCATTGCAGGAGGGATGCTCCCCGGGGACCCCGTCCAGCTGGGCCACTCTGAGCCTTCCCAAATCAGGCATCAATTGCAGAACAGCTGGCTGAAGTCCTCTCATGGGGGGGAGGGGGGATGAGTGGGTGCCCGGGGACATACCCCCAGCCTGAGGGTGGCTGCTTAAGTGGCAGTAAAGGAAACAAAAGATGAAATACATCAGCCATTGGCAGCTGTAAAAAAAGCAAAATCGCTCAGCAGAAAACCAGGTACCATCCATCATCCGGCCCTTCTCCACTTGAGTTGCTGGAACAGGAGGGTTTTTAATGCCCGCCGCCTCGTTTGCATTCTCACAGTTACTCTCTCATGGTAGTCGAGGTTGCCAAGAAGATCTGAGTGGTTTTTTTAAAGACGTTGATAAAACCATTTCCGCCAGGGAATAAGTTTTTGGGGGCGGGAGAGAAAGGGAAAAGAAAGTTTTCCGAAATAATACGCTCGGTCTGCAGAGCGACAGCCACGGAGTTCGCAGATGTATTAGCCCCATAAAAGCCAAGCGAGAAGTTTGGCCCGGATGCGCCCTGCGCTGGTTAGATGAGCGGTTCATTCATTTTGCTGCAGAGTCAAGACCTGGATCTTTACAGAATCAACTGGGGAAGGCAACAGAGGCAGTCTGCAGCGAGGGTATGACCAGAGCTTGTCACCCTGCAAAACATACAGTGGGTGTCAAAGTCTCTCCGAGCCGAAGCGCACCTCCAGAAGTCCCCACTAGCTTCCAAAGGGCAGCGGCAAACAGTCCAGGAAAGGGCAGCTCTTCTTCCCTTCCAAAAGTTGGGGTGAGCCTCCTCATCTTGCACCCTTGGCTGAGTCCTTCCACTGAGCCTATTTGCAGCCGAACTCTAATTTCCAGAGCTGGGCATGTCCCATGGGTGCTGAGGCTAGGAGACTCCCAGAGGAGAAAAGCAGCTTGTCCAGCAGGAGCACACTCTGGCAAGGATCTGGCAGGATTGGAACCTGACTTTCCCCATCCCTGGACCATGCTGCCCTCTTTCCTCTCCCATCTATATGAGAACAGGCTATGCTCAGCAGGCACCGTGCAACCCCGAAACCTGGGTCAGGAGAAAGGGGAGGAAAGCAATGCCAGGAATCTGGGTGCTGTCATAAAGAGGGCAGGCCAGGAGAGCAGCAGGCAAGCAAACATGAAGAGCTCTCCTGATGCCAAGTGCCAACCTGGACGTCTGGGCACACACCTGTAACCTCAGCACTCAGGAGGCAGAAGGAGGGAGGAAGAGAGACAGACAGACAGACACAGACAGAGTGCTATCCTGGGCCTTCTCTTGGCCTGAGCTCTGCACTTCTTGCTCTTGTCCTCGTACAGTGGGTCACTCACAGATGGCCTGACCAGCACTGGAAATTGCCCCCCTGCCTCAACAATAGCTGCCTGGACTCTAGTGCTCTGTCCAGCATCCCCACATCAGTCAGGAAGGCAGTTAGGACTCAAGTGGCCGCTCACTGGAGAGAACGGTCACCGTGAGGTTCTGTTCCTCATCAGCTCATTGACCAGAACCTCTGGGAGATGCAGAGGATTTGTTTGTTTGCTTCATGAGCTCTCAGACTCACAAGCCCTACAGTTGAGGAACACCTTGAGTTTCTGATCCTCCTGACTCCACCTCCCAAGTGCTGAGATTACAGCTGTGTGCCACCACACCCAACTGAGATCTACAGCACCTGTATAAGCCAGGTGTAGTAACTTCACACCTGCACTGCCCTAGGGATCACTGTGAGTTTGAGGACAGCCTGGTCTACATCTGGACTATACAGAGAGTTCCAGACAAACCTGGACTACAGAAGTAGATCCTGTCTCACATTTTTCAAAAATGAAGCTGGGTGGTGGTAGTACATGCCTTTAATCCCAGCACTCAGGAGGCAGAGGCAGGCAGATCGCCGAGTTTGAGGCCAGACTGGTCTATAGAGCTAGTTGCAGGACAGCCAGGGCTACACAGAGAAACCCTGTCTTGAAAAAAGGAAGGAAGGAGAGAGAGAGGAAAAGAAGGAAGGAAAGAAGGAAGGAAGGAAGGAAGGAAGGAAGGAAGGAAGGAAGGAAGGAAGGAAGGAAGGAAGGAAGGAAGAAAACTTAAAAGAATTGAACTCAAAGCCCCTCTGGCTACTGAGCCACAACCCCAACAACTCCTACCCTTTCTAGACCCCTCTCAAATGCTGTCTGCCTGTGACGCATTGTGGGTCTCTTGCTGGGTTCGAGGTTCTCAAGTCCTCCTCCCTCCCATATGCCATGTGGGCAACTCTGTCCTAGTACCTCTGACTCTGACTGGTGAGCTCTGTGCGTAGGGACTTAGACTAGGAGGAGAGGCGTAAGTGCACTAGCCAACAGGTCAGCTCAGGAGAGTAAGCCTGATTTATTAAACTCTCATTGTGTGACCTGATAACGTTCATTGGACCTCACAATAACACGCAAGAGGTAAGATCTAATCATTTCCCTTTTACAGAAACCAAGACTGAGAGAGGTTAACTAATACACCCAAAGTCACACAGCCAGCAGCTCACAGGAGGTAACAGAATTCAGGTCCTACAACCCAACCCTAGGGTTCTTCCACCAGGTCAGCACGAGACCACACTAAAAGATTACCAAGCGTGTCCCATCCCTTCAGCGGGGAGAACTTGCCAGAGACCCAGAGTCCAGAAGGCCTAGTTATGAACTTCCTCCCTCAAGCATTCCCAGAGTTGATCAGTGACCCTCTCTGACCTGCAAATTCCTATGCCCGTCCTGGACCCCAGACTAAGCTGGGTGGTGGAAGACTCTTCCTCACATCTGATGTGGTTCTCATATCTGATCCCTCCACAAGCCTCATTTCATGTATCCCCAGTAGGGCTCCATTCCCACCCCTCCCTCTCAGATGCCAGGGGTCTGAGGCTGCTCTTCCACCCAGGTGACAATGGACCTTGAAATGGGACCTCACTCACACACACCAGCTCCCTCATTGACTGCAAACCAGAAAACAACCTGCTCAGCACCTTGGAGAGGGACCTACATCCCAACACTTGCCAGCCTGGCCTGTGGGGCAAACACCCTCCTGCCTCCTATGAAGTGACCCTGCTGAACAGAGGGCAAAGATGCGCAGGACAGTGCAAGTCGGATCATTATTAAAGAGCACAAGAGCCTGATAAGGCGCAGGAAGGAAGTGGACAAAACAGGAAAAACATGAAGGAAAGAGCAATTACACAATTAACAACCTTGGTTCCTGGTTACCAATCGTCCATAGTGCACCAGGTATTTTATGCTCATGCGCCCACCCAACCCTTTCCACTGAACCTTCTGAGAAGACACAACAGTTCTGCTGCTCGGGTTGAAAAGCCAAACATATCTTTCAAAAGGTTACAGCCAGCCAGATTGCCAATGCCGCCCTTCAACACCACCCTTCTTCCCAAGCTCACCACACACTCACCGTGACCTCCTTCCAGGGCTGTCGGCCTCTGCCTCCCCATTTACCCAGAGAAAGATGAATGTAAGGAGGTCTTCATGGTCTCTGTTCTCTCATCTGTGCAATGGGGATAATAAAACCACGAAGTATCATACTGTTGACCCAAAAAGTTCACATTTTTTTTAGAATCTATGGGAACATGCCATTCTTTTTTTAAATTTAATTTATTTATATTCTATATATGAGTGCTCTACATGCATACCTGCAGGCCAAAAGAGGGCATCAGACCCTATTATAGACGATTGTGAGCCACCATGTGGTTGCTGGAATTGAACTCAGGACCTCTGGAAGCACAACTAGTGCTCTAAACTGCTGAGCCATCTCTCCAGCCCAGGGGACATGTCATTCTTAGTAATAATGTTATTTGTAGGCTCTCCTAGGCACATTTGTGTCATGAGCCTGTAGACCACCTGGGCTCCCTGAGGAACACATTCTCTGCCCTGTAGTGTAGACAGCAGCCACCTGCTGTCACCCACCAAGCTCAGTCTTAATTTATGCTTCCAGCTCCCTCTACCCAATAGAGTAAGCCCAAGGGACCTGGAACATGACAGTGGATTCAAGACCTACAATCCAACCATGGGGTTTTCCTAGGGTTGGCAGTGGCATCTCTGGCCAGTGCAGACTCCTGCAGAGGCAGCAGATCCCCTGTGAATTTCAAGAAGGGATTCTTCTGCATTGGGGACAGAAACTGTGTAAAAGGGAAAGGCTGGTTTTGCTTGGGAAGCTACAAGCATAGAATAAGTGCTGCTCCAGAGGGACAGAAGTGTGGAGTCCACACCCAGTGAATGTCAGACGACTCGCTGCTCCGTGCCTGTGGCTAGGAACACTAGTTCACTAAGAAACCATCAAAGGTACCAGGATAGAAATGTGCTCGCCCTTGGGAGAGATGGGGACATTAGAGTCCTAAATCCAAGAAGGGACATTCAGGCCATCACAGAGCAGACAGCATTTGAGAAGCGTCTGGAAAGAAGAATAGGAGTTCCTGGGGGTTATAGCTCAGTGGTAGAGTGTTTAGCTAACATGTGCAAAGCCCCAGATTCAATCTCCAGTACTGTCAAGAAGGATAATGGTTCACCATTCATTGGAAAAGGCTAGGATGAGGCATCCCAGGCAGAAACAATAGTGTGAACTAGGACATTGTGCATGTGTGTATGTGTGTGTGTGTGTGTGTGTGCGCGTGCTAGGGTGAGCAGGTGGGGGGGGTGGGGGGTGTAAGCCCAAACAAAGTGTTGGGAAATGATGCAGTGTTAAGAGTACAGGGCATGGTGACAAGAGACACTGGGAAAGAAGTTGGGTCAGACTATATATGGCTGTGTGCTGCATTTAAAGCCAATGTGGTTTTTCTCTCCCCTGCCTGGAAAGTTTCAAGGACAATGGTGTGATGTGTTACATATTTGGGGGAGGGGAGTAGTGTGGATTGTGCAAGCTGTAGGAACAGAGACGGTGAATGGTTCAGACTCTTTTCTTTTCCATACTTCAGATACTTCAGAGATTCCCAAAGCAAGACTGGACAGAAAGCAAAGGATGATGAAGTCATTCCACTGAGGAATAGGCAAGTGGATACAGAGGAATAGGCAATGAGACCTGGGGATCCCTGGGGGCACATCTTAGCCAAACACATGAATAGTGGCTAAGAGCTCTCCAAGACCACCAGAGGCCTGGACCTCTGGGCCAGCTGAGATATGGGTCCTGAGACCCTAGACCGACTAGAGGTGGCCTGGAGCCCAAGGGCCCAGCCACATTCCTGCCACCACGATAGTAAATGTACTCCCTTCACCTGCCAGCTTGATGGATTGGTGGTGTCTGCCTAAATTACTATTTGAGAAGGATTATGAGACCATAGCTGAGCCCAATGAGAAAGAGAGCTGTGATTTATTGGCGGCGTCTGTCATGTGTGCTGGACTGGGAGCTGTGGTACACACATCTACTTGTTTTATCTGTAGTTCATATATGCAGATCCCCTGCCCAGGAGTACTGAGATGTGTGACCAGTTAGGAGACACAACAGGTTCACAAGGAGGGAGGAGCAGTTGCCTGGCACTCCCAGTGTGTGCTCTTGACCTTCATCTGGGGGACCTAGCAGAGCATCACTCGGGGCATGCCGGCTCATACCTGTATTCCTAGCAGAGACAGAAAAATCACAAGTTCAAGGCCAACCTGGGCTACATAGAGAACCCCTGTCTCAAACAAAAATTAGGAAGGTGTCAGAAAACACATCCATCTCTAGCGCTGAGCAGTAACCCTTATGCCGGTCCCTGACATCTAAACAGCTGTCTTCCAAAATCAATGCCACCATATATAGAGGTCAAGAGGTAGGGGCCAAAGGAGCTGGGGGCTCAATGGCTAAGGCATTTTCCACACAAGCATAAGAACCAAAGAGCAGGTCCTCAGAAGCCATGTAAAAAGCCAGGTGGGTGTAGAGGCCACCTGTAATAGAGATCCTGGAGACAGAGACAAGGGATCTTCAGGGCAAGCTGGCTAGTTAGACCAGTGGGAATTGGTTCATCAAGAGATACTGCCTCTATAAATAAGCAGAAAGCTCATAAAATTGAGTGTGAAACTCCACAGCTTTCACTGCAAACGGCCCTCCCACCTGTTCACTGCATTGTATAGTTTTGGGGGTCTGGCTAATCAACTTTAGTATGTAATTTTTTTTCATTTGCAACATCTTTATGATAAAAGCTTTTTGTTGCTGTTTTAAAAAAATAAATTTAAAAAATGTGATCCTACAGCAGCCAAGGTCTGAGTCGATGTCTATGGCTCCTGTTGCAACAGAGGGCCATGTGGTTGCCCAGGGGTCTGATCAGCCACCTAGGACCATGCTGGTGCCCAGGGGCTCTGCTGCATCCAGGAGCATACAGATCTAAGTGGCACATACTACTATCCATGGTCACATCTGGGCCAGGACTGCAGCTGGGGGCCACGTCTGGGTTCGTGACCCTACTGCAGCCAGGGTCTGTGTTGATGTCGGTGGCTCTTGTTGCCATGAGGGCCATGTGGACTCCCAGGATCTAGGAGGGGAGTAGTGTGGATTGTGCAAGCTGTAGGAACAGAGACAGTGAATGGTTCAGACTCTTTACTTTTCCATACTTCAGATACTTACTTTGGGATCAGAGATTCCCAGATGGGGCAATTGTGACATCCAGACCTGGCTGCTGCTGAGGATCATATCTGGGTCTGTGGTCCCACCACTAACCACCTGGGGCCACGTTAGTGTCTGAGGGTCATGCTGCCACTGGTGCCATGCCAATCTGGGTGGCCTGTGCCACCACCTGGGGCCAAGGTGACATCCAGACCCAGGCTGCTGCTAAGGACTTTGTCTGGGCCCATGGTCCTACCACAGCTGGGGTCTGCATTCGAGTGTGTGGCCCATGTTGCCACCGGGAGCCATGCAGTGGCCCTGGGGCTACCTATGGCCTTGTTGGAACCTGGGGCCATGCTGCAGCCAGGGCCATACAGATCTGAGTGGCCTGTCCTACCACCCTGGGCCATGGTGTCTTTTGGGCCTGGGCTGCTGCTAAGGGCCATGTCTGGGTCTGTGACCCTATATAGCAGCCAGGGTCTGTGCTGATGTCCGTGGCTCCTGTTGCCATGAGGACCATGAGGATTCCAGGGGTCTGGGCTGTCACTGGGGGCCATGATGATGTCTGAGGGCTGCCCTGACACTGGGTCCTGCCAAGGTGGAGTCTGTGTTGAAGTCTGTGGCCCATGTTGCCACCAAGGGTCATGTGGATTCCCAGGGTCAGGTCAGCCACCTGAGTCCATGTTGGTGGCTGAGGGCCATGCTGCATTCAGGGCCATACAGATATAAATGGCACATACTACAGTCTGGTGCCATGGTGACATCTGGGCCAGAGCTGCAGCTGAGGGCCATGTCTGGGTCCATGACCCTACTACAGACAGGGTCTGTATTGATGTTCGAGGTTCCTGTTACCATTGAAGGTCATGTGGATGCCCAAGATCTGGGGCCCTGTTGGTGTTTGAGGGCCACACTGCCATTGGGGTCCTGCTGATGTGAATGGCCTTCATTGCCACCTGGGGCAATGGTGACATCCAGACCTGGCTGCTGCTTAGGATCATATCTGGGTCTGTGGTCCCACCACAGCCGGGGTCTGTGTTGAAGTCTGAAGCTTGTGTTGCACAAGGTTACACAGAAGCCCGGGGCCAGGCCACAACCTGTGGCCTTGTTGATGTGTCCAGGGGCCATGTTGCACCAGAGCCATCCTGATTTGAGTGGCCTATACTTCCACCTGCAGCCAGGATGTCATCCAGGCCCAAGCTGCTGCCAAGGGCCATGTCTGGGTCTGTGGTCCTGCTGCAGCTGGGGTCTATGTTGATATATGTGGCCCATGTCACCTCAGGAGGCCATCATAGGTGATGAAATCAGAAGGCCTTGCTAAGC
The DNA here is from genome assembly GCA_902168405.1 of Peromyscus aztecus. Taxonomy (NCBI): domain Eukaryota; kingdom Metazoa; phylum Chordata; class Mammalia; order Rodentia; family Cricetidae; genus Peromyscus; species Peromyscus aztecus. The sequence goes on along the minus strand of CABHPQ010125349.1, from coordinate 12,599 downwards.
TGGCCCCGCCTTTGCTGGCCCTGGGATAGTTGGCCTTGCCCCTCGATGGACACTGCAGCAAGAGAGCTGGCCCCCCACACTCAGGAGAGATGGCCCCATCCCTCATCACAGGCAAGGGAGAACTGACCCCGATAGCATGGGCCTAGGGGAGTTGACTCCACCCCTCGCCTGACTGTGGCCTGGACTGACCAGCTCAGCCACGCAGGCCCACAGCTGGGCCTTGGGGTGGCCCGCCCTAACATCTACCCCATCTAGGACCTGCTAGAGCTTGGGAAGGGACTGGTCCTGTAGAATGCTACCCACAGGATCTCCCTGACCCAGGGCAGCCACATTATATCCAAAAGGAGTTTCAGTGAGGATCCAGTGGTGGTGTTTTACCAGAAACCAGAGGCCTTGAACCAGACCAATGACTCATTGCAATGAACATTGGCAAGTAAAGCTGATTGGACAAAAGGGTCCACTGTGTGACACACTGCAGCTCCTAATGAGGTGTTGGAGAGGCAGGAAAGATGGAGGAGCAAAGAGGTTTGGTTTTGTTTTGTTTGGGGGGTTCTTGGGTTTTTTGTTTGTTTGTTTGTTTTTGTTGTTTTGTTTGCTTGTTTTGTTTTTGTTTGGTTTTATTTTCTTTTGTGGGGGACTCTGCAGGGGTGAGGAAAGGATGTGGAGGGACTGGAAGTTAAGTGGAATTGGGGTGCACAATGTGAAATTCCCAAAGAGTCACTAAAGAAATCATGTTAAATAAAATAAATACATAAATAAAGTAGAAAGCAATCAAGAAAATATCTGATGCCAATTTCAGGTCTCCACAGGCATGAATATTCATGTGCATAAGTACATACATGTGTGACCACATATACATGCAAAAAAAAAAAGGAAGAAGAAAAGAATGGCCATAAAAACTGTGAAGGGGAGGCTGGGAGCTGGCTTGGCACTTGCTCTTGCAGAGGATCTGGGTTTGATTCCCAGCACACACATGGTGGCTTGAAATTATCTGTCACTTCAGTTCCAGGGTCTCCAACTCCCATTTCCGGTCTCTGCTGGCCCAAGTGCACACATGGTGCACATACATGAAGGCAAAACACTCAAACACATAAAATAGGTCCTTAAAAAGACACTGTGAAAGAGTATCTTTGAGGTTGAACATCCTTTACTTGGGACCAGTGAGGAGCTGCTGGCCATTAAGTTCCTTGGCACCGTGCACAAGTAGTTGAAGCATAGGTATTTTTCTTGAAGGAGGCCTTCAGTTTTTTGCAATCTCTCAAAGAGATCTATACCCCCAGAAAGGTTTTAATCATCACTCAAGATGAGGGAGAGTAACGAGGTATAATTGAATCCTGCTGGATGACGAAGCATCTACATAGCTCAGTAGGAGGTGAATTTCTGGAGCTAACAGCTGACTGCTCCACAGTGCAATCTGCTTATCCTTTAAAAATGTCCTCCGCCAGGGCACAGTGGCACACACCTGTAATCCCAGCACGCAGGAGGCTGAGGCCATCACATCATGTGTTCCAGTGTAGGCTATAAAATGAGACCCTGTCTCAGAAAGTTGTCCTCCAATCTGGAGCACAAATTTGGGGATACTTTTGAATATTAAAGTTCTTGGAAATCCAATAGGCATTGTTTTTTCTTCTAAGAATGTTCTTAAGAACAAAGGAGATAGCTCAATCAGTAAATTACTTACAAGTACAAGGATGTGGATTCAGTTCCCAGAATCTACATTTTAAAAGCCAGATGTGGAGCAAGGATAAGAGCATTTGCCTTACAAACGCGAGGACCTGCTTTGCTACATGAGTTTAAGACCAGCCTGGGACACATGAGACCCTGGAGGAAGGGAAGGAAGGAGGGAGTGGGGGGAGGAAGGGAGGAAAAGCAGGCAAGTGGGCAAGCAGACAGACTGGACAGATGGCTCAGTGGTTAAGAGTGCTTGTTGCTCTTCCAGAGGACTGAGGTTTGATTCCCAGCACCCACACGGTAACTCACAACCAACTGTAACTCCATTCTCAGGGAGTCAGACACCCTCCTATAGCCTCCTTGGGCACCAAGCACGCAGGTTACACAAACATGCATGCAGTCAAAACGCTAATACCCATAAAATGCATATTTTAATTTAAAAAAAGAAAAGGAAGGATGATGGATGGGTGATGGACAAGGTAGGAAGAGACGACTTTACTGTCGGCTGATGAAGTGCTTGTGTCTCTGCCTATGGTTTAGAAGAATCCAATGAGCACACTAAGCAGGTTTGCACAGCAGTGATTTGGGGAGGCATTAGGTGCAAGGTTGGGGGTAATGAGTTGATTTCTGGATGTGTTTGTGGATATGAACTTCTGCGAGGGGCTATCCAGCATGTGAGCCTGGAAAGAGATTCCAATTAGGTGTAAGGAAACTGTATAAAAACCTTTCCCATCCTAGAAGACTTCGGGTCCCTCCCACACAACAAGGCTTCTGAATTCAGGTCCCTGCGGCCCTCTCCTTGACTCCTTTAAGGCTCAAGGTTAAGAACAAGATACTGGATCCATGTCTGAGTGGCTCCTCCAAGTCTGGGACAGTTTGGGTCTCTCCATCCCTTCTAGGTTTGATGGTAAGAAGGAAAAGGCTAAGTCAACAAGAAAGGTCTGAGACCCCAGATGTCAGGTGGATGGATGGATGGATGGATGGATGGATGGATGGATGAACAGGATCCCAGCAGCCTCTGCTGTTCCTATCAAATGGAAGGAGCCCTGCATCTCACCTAAGAAGCAATGACTCCAATCCATGGGTCACCTCAGCTCAGGCAGAGCCATGATAGCTCCTACCCACAAGTCAAACAACATCGGAATCTGTTCCAACTGAACGACGGCACATCTGAAAATGTTCCTGTCAGCTGCCATTGCACTTCAAGGTGGCGGCGTGAAGACATCATCAGAGTGGCAATCTTCATCTTTCTGCGAGTCACCAGATGTGCCAAAATCAGTCCATTTCTTCTAAATTTATCAAAGTGTTGGCAGACAGAAAAATGCCAAGCTGTCAAATGAAACAGAGACTTCACTTCAGTTTTGAAGATAAATGCCTTCTAAAGAAGCTTCAGCGCCGCACAGAACTGCACTGGGAATCATGAGGTCTTGGCTTGGTCATCACTGGCTGTGTGGATTTAAGGAGGCCTTTTTGACCCTCAGACACCTCTAGCTGGGTCATCCTCTTCTGCTCCCCCTCCTTCCAAATGTTGACTGGGCATCCTGACTGCTGATTGGCCCCCTTTCCTCTGGTGACTTAGAGGAGGGTACCATTTGTTATAAATAAGTAATCAGAGTAGGGCGGGGCACAAGGAGGGGCTGACTAAGGCCCTCCGAGAGCTCATTAGAGGGAAAAGCTCCTGGACTCGTGACTCCTGAGCTTCAGCTCTGACACACGAAAGCAGTCATATGCAAAAGGAGAGGGAAACGGGGAGCAGGGGAAACAAGTTTGTATGGGGTGTGGGGGAAACAGTGAATGGAGTCGTGACCAAGCTGAGAGGAAACAGCAAATCCCCACCTCCCACCTACATCGAACTTTGGCAGTTTGATCGTATTAAGCCAGCATCTCCAGGGCTGGGGAGGTGGCTCAGTGGATAAAGCGCTTGCCATGTAAGCTTGAGGACCAGAGTTTGGAACCCTAGCATCAACATAAGTACAAGGTTGTCATGGTAGCCTGCCTGTAATCCCAAACACGGGAGACAGGGATCCCTGAAGCAAGGTAGCTAAATGAACTAGCAGAGCAGGTGAGCTCTAGATTCATGTAGAGCCTACCTCAATATACACAAGGTGAAGAGTAACCAAGGGAGAAATACACACACACACACACACACAGCGTCTCTTGTATCAGGTATGGTAGCACACGCCAGAACTCAGCATACTGAGGCAGAAATATTGCAACAAACCCAAGGCCATCCTGGACTGACTCTGAACAAGCAAAAAGACCAACAAACTGGACCTTTGAGGATGAACTCCTTAAGAATCCCTCAAGCAGATCAAGGTCATGGGCATCCTATGGATTCAGGATACAAGCAGTTGAAAGGACTCTTAAAGACTAAGCCAGGACCACCCACAGAGCTACAGGGGGTTGTATAATATAGTCAAAATCTCAGATTGGAAAAGCTTCCAGACTCACATCCTGGCGCTGTCCGTGGTTCTGACGACCTCGGCCAGAGGCTGGCCTGATTGACAACATCCTCCACACCAGCTGTCCACCCAGGCCACATCCTGTGTGACCTCAGCCAACTGCAGAGCCAGATGCCTGTCCATCTCTGCTTCCTGCCTGACCAAGACCCCCTTCCAGAGTGCCCCAGCTCATGCCTGGCCTGGCCCAGCTAACATCTCTACTATCTATCTACCCAAAGCCATGCAGCTATTTCATTAACCTCTGCCTACGTGTGTGCTCCATTACCCAGCTTGGCAGCCACACAGCCTCTAAAAGCACAACTGTGGGTGGGCAAACAGCCATGGGAAGGGACACTGAAGCTTGGTTGGCCACCACCAGATGGCAAGATCAGAGCCAGAATTAACCTGCCAGGGGGCTAAACAGGATGACTGAGCAAGACTTCCCAGTCAAGGGAACAGACTGCCATACCCCAGAAGCCCAGCCCAACCGGACATTCTCCAGGAGTCTACCTCTGTGTTCACCTTGTCCACTTTGCCCCCCAAAATCCTTATCTTTAAAGGAGCTCAAGACAGCTTGCACAAGCAAAATCAAGCAAGCCTTGATTAGGAAAGACTTCAAGTTTCTGTCCCTTTTCTTTGTCCCAAGGGACCATGAGCATGCTGCTGAATTTCTCTAAGCTCTCCCCGACAGATTTGCCGAGTGTCACTATGAGGTAACAGAAATAAAGACGCCTGATAAACCATAGAATGTGGTGGAAGGGGCTGTTACCATCGGCATCTAGACTCAGCCCAGTCTCTGTATTGCTCAAAGCGACCCTGAAAGTTGCCCGGGGAAGGAGATGAACCTGTGCTGTCATCATTCGCAGAGGTGAAATGGTTTGGCTGATGTACTAGTTAGGGTCACTGTTGCTATAATAAAAGACCATCACCAAAGCAACATGGGGAGGAAAGGGTTTATTTGGCTTACACTTCCACATCACTGTCCATCATGGAAGGAAGTCAGGACAGGAAATCAAACAGGGCAGGAACCTGGAGGCAGGAGCTGATGCAGAGGTCATGGAGGGGTGCTGCTTGCTGGCTTGCTCCCCACGGCTTGCTCAGTCTGGGCAGGACCACCAACCCAGGGATGGCCCCACTCACAATGGCCCCGGCCTTCCCACATCAATCACTAATTAAGAAAATTACCTACAGGCTTGCCTGCAGCAAACTCTTATAGAGGCACTTTCTCAGTTGAGGCTTCCTTCTCTCCAGTGACTCCAGCTTGTGTCAAGTTGACATAAAACCAGCCAGTGCAGCAAAGGTGCCACCAGGATTCAAACCCAGTTCTGTGTGGCTCCCAGACCTGTGCACTGGGATCACAACTTTCACCAGCCTCCTTCTGGCCTTGTTACTGCAACTCATTTTATACAACCAGACCCTATTTCCAGAAGCCAGAGAAATACCCCACCTTCGCAGAAGCTTTGTTCCCGCCGCATCTTAGCTCCAACCTCCAGGCTGAGAGCTTCTGCTCACAGCCAGACCCGAGTCAAGCTGCCTGGAACTTGGCCTTGGATAAGACAGAGCCTACATCACCACCGCTTCCCAGGCTCTTCCCTCGAGCCACTCCCATACCACAGCCCAGTCACTTCCTCTCTCCAGAAGCAAAAGCAATGGAGGTATAGCCTGTGCCCTTGGACATGTGGTTCCCAAACAATGAAGTATGTATGAATTACCAGGGCAGGGATCGGGACAGAGCTCCGTGGAAAAGTGCTAGTCAGGCATGCTGGAGGTACTGGGTTCTGTCCCCCACACTGCATAAACAAACAAAAGCAAAGAATCCCCAGGGCAAAGTCATGAGAAGGTGGGGTCCTTGCATGGAGCTGGAATCCCTCTGGAAGGGTCTAGCAATCTGAATGTCCAAGAATGTGATTTCAGTGTGCAGGCTGCCCATGCTGCCTTGGCTGTCAGTTCTGGGCTCCTTGGCCCAAGCAGAGATTAGTCCTCACTGTGCATCCCAAATACCCTAGTATGGAAGGACAGGTGGTACCACCCCCACCCCGTTTTACCACATGCATTTCACAGATGGGAAAACTGAGGCCAAGGAAAGAAAAATTCCGCCAAAATAAGGCCTTGCATCCCTAGCAGAGTCAGAATAGGGCTGAGACAGTCCGGACAATGCAATGTCCCTAGAGCCCAGAGATTCAGGGAGGGCATGTGGGAGACAAGGCCATGATGGACAGACACATGGCCTTTAGATCCCTGAGCTATGAGGCCACAGGACAAGAGGGAAGCAGAGCCTTTCACTCTGATTTATGGGATGGCCCCACTAAGGACTCCTAGGCTGAGATGCCATTTGTCACATCCCTAAAGAAATCTCCAAAATGATGATGGCAGCACACGGCTCCAGCCCCTGCATGTGCACACACACTGTCTCTCGTTAATCACTCCCAGGCCATCTGGAACGGCAGCTATGGGAGCTTCCAGACCTGAGCACCAGGTGCAGGGGGTTGCAGAGGAGAAGGCGGTCTCACCAGGCCTAAGCCTTCCTGTCCCAAAAGTTGGGGAGGGGCGGAGCCTCCCTGGAGCTCACTTCATCTCACACTGCAGGCCTACAGCTTTGTTATCCGGCAGAATTTTCTGAATTGATGGAGTTTTTCTCTCTACTATGTCCAAGACTCTAGCCACTAGGCACAGAGACTATTGAACACTTGTAACGTGCCTGGTAAGACTGACAAATCCACTCATTTTAGTACATATTAAAAGGAGGGCTGGAGAGATGACTCAGTTAATAAAGTAAAGATGGCGCTCCCCAGAACCTACTTTTGGAAGAAAGAAAAACAAGAAGAAACCACACAGCGACTCACAACCATCTGTAAGTCCAGTTCCAGGGGGTTCTGGCTTCCCTTAGCAATGCACATACATGATGCACAGACATACATGCACGCAAAATACCCATACACACAATAAAATAAAAATAAATAAATAAATATCTAAACAAAACAAAACAACAACAAGAGAAACCATACCCAAGGTTGTCCTCTGATCACCATACACATAGCAAGTATTAAAGTGAGACTATTAATTCACTTTATTAACTAAGTGAATATATTAACTCGGTGAAATCTCACAAGAGACCTGTGAGTGGGCACTACTCCTCAGAAGCCCCATTTAGGGAATGAGGAGGAACTTGTCTAAGACACATGGGACAGAGAATCGAACCCAGAAAGTCTGGATGCAAAGTCCCTTTCTTAATCACTATACCAAGTTGCCTCCCTACAGCACACTGTATCTCTGACTCGCTATCCTGGGCATGGTGCAATATACATGGTTAGAGAGGCATCCATGAGGCCTGGGCAGCTACCAGGCTGACAGCGGAATCATAGTCCTGCTCTAGAGGGCATCCTAATTTGTGGGCATCCACGGCCTTCAGAAGGCCTTGAGCTAATGAATTAAAGAAAAGAGCAGGGGACCCTGGAAGCATTGCCTCAGTGAAAGAGTCCTATGGAGAGGAATGACCTATCGGCTGGAGAAAGCTATCCTGGCCACTGAGCACCCCCCAATCAGATGGAAGAGGCACCTCTCAGTCAGGCCCAAGTGGCTCTGAAGCATTTCCCAGTCAGATGGAAGAGGCAATGACCTCCAGGGGTTCAAGCTGGGGGTGTCATAAGCTGAGAGGCAATGTCCTGTGGGACCATTGCTTCCCTGGTTCCACTTCAGCTGGTCCTGAGATGGTCTTGGGGTCCCCTGAAACTCCCTGATGAGTCTTCCCTGGGCCTCTTGGCAGAGAACATGGCATCTAGGTGGTCACCCACTCCCACTGTTGGGGAGGTGGGGAGCCCCGCTACAGCTAATTAGCAAAGCACATTTAGAACATGACTTACAAATGGCCCCATGCTTCCCCATGCCTCATCTGCATCGAGCTCGGCTACCTTATTGATTATATCAAATGAGACAGACACACGGTCTGCAACGGGACAATTACCATCATCAAACCAATTAGTATCAAATGGGATATGGTCCTCATGCGGCAGCCCTGCACTTGGCTGCTTCTACCCCCATGAGCCTGGCCTTCTGAAGAAACTGTGTTTCTAATGAGACAGACAGACATCAGAAATCAGTAGAAACCTTCCTGGGACACTGACCTCTCCTCCATAGCTACATGTCAGTGTGCCCAGTCACATGGGCACAAGCAAAATGACACCACAGACATATTCATGAAGTTATTGCAAACAAACTTCTCTTGGCCATGGAGATCCTTGGGTAAGCAATAACCAAGTTTCAGCCACTGACACATTCACACCCAGACCTTCACACACAATCCATGTGTACACCCTCATCCACACCCTCCCTCGTGAATCCAGAACTCATTCATAAAATATGCTTAGACTATACACACATATACATCCTTCCATGAAACCACATGATAGCACAGCCACACAGCAATGCACACCCACACTCCCACAGGTCCCGGCTTCTTCAGCATCTGTGTCCAGTCGCACAGGCTACTGTTCATTCATCACTCACAAACAACGCATGAGAAACAGCCAGGCCCGTGCCCTCACAGCAAGCCAACACATGACATGCCTCATGACATATCTGTGGACACATGGCACAGGCATACCCAACCTTTTGACACTGGGACAGGACACTGTCGTCTAGGAAGTTCTTCAGGACCATGCAGTCCAATTTTAAGACAAAAATCCCACCCTGTTTTAAATAAATCTACAATTTTGTGTTGGTTTGCTATCACAGCTATCCTGGGCCACATGTGGCTCGCGGGCTACAGCCTGGACATGCCTGAGACAGAGTCCAGACATCCGACAGGAAGACCCCTGGGACCCTTTCTTTGTCAGTACAGGCACACTGACACTCCTCCTGTGGCACATCTCCTGCATGGTACGGTCTGATAACTCCAAGATCCCAGGTAGCCTCCTGGACCGCCCGCCCCTCCTGGTGCGAGTCCATCCTGCATTTCTCCCTGGGTTGGTGCCACTTCCCAGCATACACAGCTTGACCCCGGTTGCCTGGATTGACCCCGGTTGCCTGGATTGACCCCGGTTGTCTGGATTGACCCCGGTTGCCTGGATTGACCCCGGTTGCCTGGATTGACCCCGGTTGCCTGGATTGACCCCGGTTGCCTGGATTGACCCTGGTTGTCTGGATTGACCCCTGCCACACAGCTCTCCCTTCCTCCCACCAGCAAACACCTCTGTGGATCCTGTGAGCTGAGGGAAATGCTAAATGCTGGAGGCTCCATGACAAGTGAAACCCAGTCCCTGTCCTCTAACTGTTCTGTCTAGAGGCAGAAGCAGATGGAGAAAAGAGGAAATGCCCTAGATGTCCTATAGCAGAGCCGGGAATGCGGATTAAGCAATGAGGAGATGGTGTGGGGCGCTGTTCTAGACAAGGGTGCCTATCAGCAGAGCTGTGTGAGCAGAGACCTGCCGGAAGCAGGGGCAAGGGAGCTGGAAGAGAGGGTGCCATGTAGAGGAATCTGACTCAAAGGGTCCGCCTCAGGGGCATGCGGGGCTTGCTCACAGAGCAGCAAGTGTCTGCACTGTTGCAGGAAGCGCTCAGAGAGGCACAGGAAGATAGCGGCGAGTTCAGATCTCAGATACGCCGCAGCAGTCTCATTTCACTCTCCCGGCCCTGCAGGAAAAAGACAATTAGCATTTCAAATTCATAGATGAAAAGACTGGGGCTCAGAGAGGCAATGAGACAATGCCAGCTCACACAGCCCCAAAGACACTGAGCAGGTACATCTAGGTCTGCCAGGTCCAGGACTGCCTGTCAATCCCAGTCCTTCTCCTACCCTAGTGAACCCCTCTTTATGCCAGGCTGTGCCAGGTTGTTATTTATGTCGGGCACTAGCTCATGCTAATGTGGTCATCAGAATCACATATGATGCCTTCCATCACACGGAGATGTCGTCTCACACACACTTTACAGAGCACGGGATGCTGCTTGTTCACAGATCGTACAGCAACGAACTATTAACAGCTTAGAACACTTCTCATTCCCAGGATCCTTTAAACACATGCATGGAGCCAGGGAGGGACTCCTGAGGGTATTGAGGAAATAGCCCTTATCAAGAGTTACAGGCGGTGGCGCACACCTTCGATCCCAGCACTTAAGAGGCAGAGCCAGGCGGATCTCTATGAGTTCGAGGCCAGCCTGGTCTACAGAGCGAGATCCAGGACAGGTACCAAAACTACACAGAGAAACCCTGTCTCGAAAAACCAAAAAAAAAAGAGTTACAGCCTCCAACCCCCCTGCCACCTGCCACCACCCAGTGGCCCACCCAAGCTCAGTCACCTCTCCACCCTCCCAGAGCTGCCTCTGCCATGTTAGCTCTGCCGTATGCAGATAATCCACAATTCAAGGTCCAGGAAGGGTCAAGAAGAATGAGAGCCCCTTAAACAAAGGGACAGCAGAGGGCCCAAGAGGTTGCTGGGCCCTCCAAAACCAAGCCGAAAGCAGGGAGATGGGAAGATATTCTTAGGTCAGTGCGAGATGCAAACATTTTCCCATTTCATCCTCACAGCCACAGAGAGAAGTTTCCAAATAGTGAAAACTGTGGTTCAGATTCTAACTGGACCTGCTTTCTTCCCGTAAGGTTTCCCAGATGAGCCTCAGGATCAACACATCTGGACAGAGCCACCTGTCAGCCTTGGCTGTGGGACCAGCCAGAGCACCACCGTTAACCATTTTCCTTCTGAGAGACAGGACGCTGCCCTGCTGTTTCTAATTCCTGACTGAACAGAGTTGCAGGTGGAGGACTGGGAATGTAGCTCGGTTAGTTCAGTGCTGGCTGGCCATACATGTGTCCCAGGCTCCGTCCTCAGCACTGCCTAAAAGCTAGGGATGATGGTGCATGAGTGTCATCCCAGCCCTTGGGAAGCGGAGGCAGGAGTCAGAAGTGCAAGGTCATCTTCAGTGGCACGGTGCATTTGAGGCCAGTTTGGGATACAGACACTCTGTCTCAAATTACAAAATTTCACTGAAAGTAAAAGCATCCGGCTGGGGATGAAGCATGGTGCTGGAAAGGAAGCTCAGGCATGAGCATCAAGCATGAAGACCCGAATTTGATCCCTAGGACCCACATTAAAAAAAAAAAGTCGTCAGGTGTGACCATAGGTGACTGTAATCCCAGAACTGTGGAGGAAGAAGGGGCAGGTCCCTGGGAGTCGACAGACAGCCTGTCTACTTCTACAAGCAAGTCCTAAGCCAGTGTCACACAAAAAGCGGGGGACAGCACCTTGAAGTTGACCTCTGGCCTCCACATACACCTAAACACACACATAGATACATGTACACACACAAATATAAAACAAGAAAGAAATGGGCTTGATAATCAACAAGCCCCAGACAGAGGAAGAGGGAGCGCCTTTGTGCTTAGATCCCTGTGTTCCCACCGGGTGTGTAGACGTTCAAGCTCCTTAGGGGCTGAGGAGATGTCTCTGTGAGGAGACCACTTGGCACAACAACATAAGGACTGGAGTTCAATCCCAGAACCCGGGAAAAGCCGAACACCGTAGCACAGGTCTGTAATCCAGCACTCCTACAGCAAGATGGAAGACAGAGATGAGAGGCTCTCTGGAAGCTAGCCTGGCAGACAGTGGTGAACGAGAGACCTTGTCTCAAACAGGGTAGAAAGCAAGGACCAACACTGAAAGTTGTCCTCTGGCTTCCACACGTGCCATGGCATGCATGCATGTGTGTGCACGCGCGCACACACGCGCACGCGCGCGCGCGCGCGCGCGCGCACACACACACACACACACACACACACACACACACACATCTTCCCTCAACACACACAAAAATTTTTTTTAATTTAATTCATTGGTTCTAATGATCTTGTTTCTGGTGTTTAAAGTGCCTCTCACTCTCCAGTCTTAAACAGTCCCCTCTCCTCATCACAGGCAGACCTGAGTATAACCGATCTTTTTCATTCTTATCAATAGATGTGCATAGCACTTTCCTCCAAGAATTGTCCTCGGGGATAAATGAGCTTTAATTATAAAACACAGCATCCAGAGGGTAAGTCCTTCATGATTCTGACCCATGATGCTGATCGTGTCTGATGTCTGTTCAAACATGTAGAGACAGCAGGAAAGACAGGCTGAAAGTTCCAACGACTGCCTGATGTCCAGAAGCCCAGGGTTCCACCCCAGCCTTCCCTGACTGGCTGTGTGGCTCTCAGCGAGTTAGTTAAGCTAGTTCATGTCCTCTGTGAAATGAGGTGGCCAGCCCTGAGCTCCCTCACAAAGTCACCTTGAGAGACCAGTAGCTCCATACAGATGGCAGGGGAGGGCTGTCGGTGCCACCAGTGAGCAGGTGTGATCTCTAGGTGCTTGCCAGGCATCTTCCCATCACCCAAGGTTCTCAGCTCTCAAATAGGTGTTCACACTCTGAGAACTCTTGGAGACAAGGCTGCGACATGGCAGCCAGCACCAAGCCTTCTAAAAGAGCCCCCTCCAACCGCAGAGGCTGCCCTCATCCCAA
>CABHPQ010125335.1:0-11805 GCA_902168405.1 Peromyscus aztecus | reverse complement strand
TGATCACATTTCCTTATATCCCCACACTTCTCTTTCCCCACTACAGCTATTATTTATCTGCCAGTGATATCATTATCTTACACTTCACCCTGCTCTCTTCCTCACCAAAACAAATATGTATTATATATATAGCAGGAAGTCAATGTAGAAGACCAATACTGGCCACTACTGCTAACATTTTTTAAAATTTGCTCTCCTTGTTTTTCATTGTTTTCCTTCCTGTCTTTTTTTTTCTATACCCACTCCTTTTACTGTTACACCTCCAAAAGATCAGAGGCAGGCCTGGTTTATGACATCTGGGTACATATCCATACCCTGTTTTTAGTATACCACTAACCAAACTCCCATAAATTTCACCACCCCCCATTTTTTTTACTTTGCCTCAGTAATTCTCCCTTCTCCTCTACTTCCCATCCAACAAATAATACTACTAGGTAGTCTCACTGAGAATGTTTCTTTTTCTTTTATTTTCCTGTCCACTCATGACAAAATAACCAGTATATCATTGCACACAGCACAATCAGCATCCTGCTGCCTTACTCCCTAAGTTAATCAGTGCTGAACAAGTGTCTGGTTTATAGTCATGTGCTAGTCAGTTATTAGAATGGGTTAACTGCTGGATAGGGACTGTTGCTGCAAACAGTGCTCAGCAACAAGAACAGACTAGATTTAGGGTCTGGTGCCTTGAGCACCAGTTTAATACATGAAAGCATGACCACAAATGTCTACAACCTAGTCTGCCTTCTGAACACTGCAAACACAAATGCTGGAAACAAGGTAACCTAACAAGAATAACAACAGAAATTGAGATTGAGGAGATCTCAATGAAATAACACAAGTAACATGGAAAAACAAATCTGGTTTTTCCCCAAAAAATTACCAACACCATAGCAAGGCCTCTGGTGGGAATGACTTTAATGAAATATCTGGTGCAGAAGTCAGAAGCTTCATAATTGTGACCAAATGACTCAAAGCAGATACAACTATTTTCTAAGACAACACAGATAATTTAATGAAATATGGTGTTGATACACGATTTGAAAGTGAAATTCACTATACCTTCTTCTCAGCACTTCGTCAAAACTTCTCCAAAATTGACCACATACTAAGTTACAAAGCAAGTCTCAACAGATACAAGAAAATTGAAATAACCACCTGTCATCCTATAAGACCACAACGAATTAAAGCTGAGTTTCAGCAACAACAGATATCCTACAAACTCCTGGAAACTGAACAACTCTCTACTGAATGACTGCTGGGTCAAGGAAGAAATAAAAAAGAAATTAAAGGCATCCTAGAATTCATGAAAATGGGACCCAAAGAAAGCTGTGCTAGATAATTTAGAAAGCATATTTGAAGAAGTAAAGAAAATTTTGCCTCATTGGGGATATTAAATTGCTCCCTGAAAAATACAAAGAGGTGATTCTATTAATTACTTAGGATAAAGATAGATCTATAAAAAATTAGATCCCAAAAGGTATAAATCATGAGTGATCGATTGTGGACTCAATGATTTTCAATTATTTTTAGGAAGCATTTCCAAGTTACAGACTGTCATTGGAATACCTAAAGATGGACTAGTAAATTTGGCCAATACCCTAAAGGGGACAAGTACTTAAATAGTCCAAGAGAATTATCAACTGAACCTGAGAAGGTTTTGGTTCTAATAGAAATGAAAATATGAGATGCACACATGGATCATGTGAACCCAGAGCTTAACTGAATTCTGGTCATACTACCCTCCACACATTCCCCTACAGGGATTTTGATGCAGCAAGTAAGAAATTAAAGGCATATGTGGAAAAGATCTCTAATTTGATTTTAAAAGGAAAATTAAGACTAAATTAAGACAATTAAGTCAATTGACAGGAATGGACCTAGTAGAAATTATAGTACCTTTAACTAATGAGGAAATCTTCTCTGTATGGAAAGAAAATGAGTATTGGCAAAAATCTTAGAGCAATTTTTTGGGAGAGATTAACAACTGTTATTCCAAAAGCAAGAGAATAGAATTAATAAAAAGAACCAATTGAGTCATTCCCCACATTGTATGGCAAAAACCAATCTCTGGAGTCTCCACTTTCTATACTGATGCAAATAAATCAGGAAAGGCAGAATATAAATCAAGATATTTAAGTAAAGTGGTTCAAAGTCCTTACAATTCTGTACAAAAGTCAAAATTGTGTGTCATTCTTATAGTACTAATGGTCTTCACAGAACCTCTCAATATAGTTCCTGACTCTCAATATGCAAAGAGAGTTGTTTTACATATTGAAACTGCTGAACTTGTTCCTGATAACACAGAATTAACTTTACTATTTATACAATTACTAGAAATCAACAGAAACAGGGAACATCCTATATATAAAACACACATCAGGTCCCACATTGATCTGACAGGTCCTCTAGTACAAGGTAATGATGAGATTGACCAGTTATTAATAGGAAATGGGCAGGGGGGCTCAGAATGTTATAAAAAAAAAAACATAAGTAGCAAAGGTTTGAAAAGGGACTTTTCCATCACTTGGCAGCAAGCCAAAGATATTGTAAAAAAAATGTTCTACTTGTAACCAAACTCCATTACTTATAGGAAGTAATCCTAAAGGTATACAAAGAAATGAAATTTGGCAGATGGATTTTTTTTTCAGAATTTGGAAAATTAAGTATGTACACCACACCATTGACACCTATTGAGGATTTCAATGGGCAACTCCTATGAGTTCTGAAAAGGCGGATTCTGTAATTACACATCCATTAGAAGTTATGGCCATCATGGGAATACCTGTACAAATTAAGACTGACAATGCTCCAGCATATATCTCTAGTAAAATAAAACAGATTTTTGCTTATTACCATATAAAATATATTACAGGTATACCACACAATCCCACAAGCCAAGCAGTCATAGAAAGATTCAATCTAACTTTAAAGGGTATGTTAAATAAACAGAAAAAGGTAACAATGACTCCTAGAAATAGATTAAATAATGCTTTATTATGTTGTCACAATTTTGAGGTCATTGTTCTTATATTATATGTTTGTTTACAGATTGTTTACTTTAATGTAAACCCTTAGCCCTTAGGTCATTTAGGTAGATAAGACTTGCAGATTAATAGTCACCCGTGCTTGTGACTATTAATCGGCCTGATATTAGAAACCTAACCAACGATTGCTGCTCCAGTTGCCGGGCAGCAGGGAAGACTTTTGTGGGCAGGCTACCCCACCAAACCCTCCATCATACCCTGCAATCTACAAGACCCACACCCTACCCCAAACTTACCCATCACCCTGCTACCCCAGTGGCTTCCTGAGACAGAATCTGCCAGCTCTGATTGGACCAAGAGTGGCTTCCTGAGACATAGAATCTACCAGCTTTCATTGGACCAAGAGCTCTCATTAGACCAAAAGAGGCTTCCTGAGAGACAGAATCTGTCAGCTGTGATTGGACCAAGAGCCCTGATAGGATCGAGATGGGCTCCCTGAGACACAGAATCAGCCAGCACAGATTGGACCAAGAGCAGCTCCCGGAGACACAGAATCAGCCAGCTCAGATTGGACCAAGAGCAGCTCCCTGAGACACAGAATGTGCCAGCTCCAATTAGACCAAGAGCCAAGATTGGACACAGAGTGACCCCCTGAGACACAGACACAGCAAGCACAGATTGGACCAAGAGCAGTTCACTCAGACACAGATACCTTTTGCACTTATTGGAGGAAGAGATGGGTAGATGTCAGTGCAAAAATACATATAACAACATGAAGAGCAATATGGTATCACCAGAACCTAGAGCTTCTACAACAGCAAGACTTGCACATCAAAACGTAGAAGAAGCAGAAGAAAGTGACCTTAAAAATAACTTTATGAAGGTGATAGAGTCCTTTAAAGAGGAAATGAAAAATTCTCTAAAAGAAATCGAGGAAAAGACAAACAAAAAATTGGAAGAAATCAATAAACCCCCTAAAGAAAGCAAAGAAAACCAAGAAAAGGCAATTAAACATGAGAAGGAAACAATTCAAGACCTGAAAATTGAAATAGCATCAATGAAAAAGACACAAACCGAGTACAATTGCATGGAAACTGAATAATGCTCAACTGAATCTTCAATAGGTCAAGGAAGAAATAAAGAAATTAAAGACTTCCTAGAACTCAATGAAAGTTAATTACTACATACGCAAACTTATGGGACACTACGAAAGCAGTGCTAAGAGGAAAATTCATAGCACTAAGTGACCACATGAAGAAGATGGAGAAATCTTACACTAGTGACTTAACAACACACCTGAAAGCTCTAGACACTTTTTTTCTGGATACCATCCGTTTTCTTCAGATGTCTCATTTGTCCAGTATTCTTCAGGTTCCTTAGCCTTCATTCTCCTGAAAGACAAAAAACAAAACCCTTCCTCCACCCTAACTTTGGGAAGGTTTCCTTTTGGCAAGTTATATCCAATTAAATGAAAATCATTTGTTAGTTGTATAAGTTAATTTAAATTGAATGGTTATGCTGGTTGATGAACTATCACCTCTATAGCTTCTGAATTTGGTATCATTCTATTTACTGCTGAAGACAGTCTTCGTAAGAAATCAGTGAAGATTTATTTTGGGCCCTGTATAACTTTTGTAAATAACTCAGTTTTCTTTCCTACTTCTTCAATTCTGTCCCAAGCATTCAAGGCTGCCATTCGGCCATCTCCATGGTACATAAATACCACAATAACACTTGGAGTTTTAAAATAAAATAGCATTTTTAATTAGAATTGTTTTCCTTGCTAGATGGTAGACCATGTGTGTGTGTGTGTGTGTGTGTGTGTGTGTGTGTATTTTACGACACAACAAATGCTTTCTCTCCTACTTCTCCTCCCAGTCCCTCCCCAAATCTCCTCTCTGTCCTTGCATCCACTCACAATCTGTTTATATTCAGAGGAGGGCAACCAAACATGGAATATCAAGTTCAAGGGGGGATGAGGCAACCCAGTATGAGGATAAGGCTCCAAAAAGCTGGCAATAGAGAAAGAGACAGCCCCTGATCTCACTGTTAGGAGTCCCACAAGAAGACAAAGCTACAAAACTGTAACATATGCAGAGGGTCTAGGTCAGTCCCATGCATGTTCCTTGGATGTCAGTAGTCTCTATGAGCCCCTATAAACCCAGGTTAGTTGATTCTGTGGGGTTTTCTTGAGTTGTCCTTGACCCATCTGACTCCTGCAGTCCTTTCTTCCCCTCTTCTGAAAGATTTCTGAGGCATGCCTAATATTTAGACATGGGTGATGGGAGAATGTCTTTCTGTATGCTGCGAATATGTGTTGCTCTGATTGGTTGATAAATAAAGCCGTTTGGTCTATGGCAAGGCAGCTTAGAGGCAGGTGGGAAATACAAAGAGAGAGACAGGAAGAAGGCTGGCAGAGATGCCAGCGAGCCAACCTAGGAGCAACATGTAATGGGATGCAGGTAAATCCATGGAACATGTGGCGATATATAGATTAATAGTTATGGGCTAATTTAAGATAAAAGAACTAGCTATCAAAAGGTTTGAGCCATGGCCATGCAATTATAATTAATATAAACCTCTATGTGTTTACTTGGGGGACACAAGTAGGAGAGATTTGTCCCAATGGCCAGCAGGCCAGGACACAGGAAATCTTCCGGTTACACATGGGTCTCTGCATCTGTTTCTATTAGTTGCTGGATGAAGCCTCTCTGATGACAATTGGGATAGGTAATAATTTATGAGTAAACAGAATATCATTAGGAATCATTTCACTGATTTTTTTTCCAGTTGTGATTGGTTTTATCCTAGGTCTCTGGACTATCCAGTCTCTGATTCCTGGATTTCCAGACAGTGTCAGGGGTGGGTTCACTCTTGTGGCATGGGTCTTAAGCTAGAACAGTCATTGGCTGGCCACTCCCACAATTTCTGTGCTGCCTATGTCCCAGCACATCTTCTAGGCAGAACAAATTGTAGGCAAAGGGTTATGTGGCTGGGTTGATGTCCCAATCCCTCCACTGGAAGTCTTGCCAGTTTACAGAAGGTGGAGAGCAGTTGAGGGATTGGTTCTTTGGGGGGGCAGCCACCCAGCTCCCAAATAAATCACACACAGAGACTTATACTTAATTATAAATGCCCGGCCTTACTTTGGCTTGTTGCTTGCAAGATTTCCTTATTTCTTAAATTATCCCATCACTCTTATGCCTCTGGTCTTTTCCTATTCTTTTACTTTGGCAAATTTTACTCTTACTCCATGGCTTAATGTGTAGCTGGGTGGCTGGCCCCTGGAGTCCTCCTCCCTCTCTGGCTACTTCTTTTTCTATTCTCCCACATTTGTCCCTCTATATACTCTCTCTGCTTGCCAGCCCCACTTATCCTTTCTCCTGCCTTGAATTGGTTGTTCTTCATTAGACCATCAGGTGTTTTAGACAGGCAGAGTTGCACACCTTCACAGAGTTAAACAAATGCAACATAAACAAAAGCAGCACAGCTTAAAATAATGTTCCCCAACAATGATGAGTTCAGGTTCTAGAATCCCCATTGCTTTGTAGCAATGGTCTTAGCTAGGGTCACCTTTGTAGATTCCTGAGGTTTCTAGCTCAATCCCGAGATGCTCCCAATTTCAGTTTACTCTCCAAGTACTCTCTCCCTCCATTCTCCCCTAACCTGTTCCTATCCACCCCACCTCTCATCCACTCTAGATGTCTATTCTATTTCCCCTCCCCAGGGAGATCCATTGTCCCCCCTTGAACTCTCCTTGTTACTTAGCTTCTCTGGGTCTGTGGATTGTAGCATGGTTATCCTTTACTTTATGGCTAATATCCATTAAAGTGAGTACATACCATGTTTATCTTCATAGGTCTGGATTACCTCACTCAAGACAATTTTTTCTAGTTCCATCTATTGGCCTGCAAATTTCATGACGTGATTGTTTGTTTGTCTGTTTGTATTGTTTTTCAACATAGGGTTTCTCTGTGTACTTTTGGTGCCTGTCCTGGATCTCACCCTGTAGACCAGGCTGGCCTCGAACTCACCGATATCCACCTGCCTCTGCCTCCCAAGTGCTAAGATTAAAGGCATGCACCAACACCACCCAGCTCATTGTTTTTAGTAGCTGAATAAGATCAACAATTACTAAATGGGACCTCATGGAACTAAAAAGTTTCTGTGAGTCAAAGGACACAGTCAATAAGACAAAATGACAGTCTACAGAATGGGAAAAAGATAAAGAGAAATCAGACATCACAATGCCAAATAATCCAATTAAAAAATTGGCTACAGAGCTAAGCATAGAATTCTCAAGAGAAGAATCTCAAAAGACATTTAAGGAATTGGTCAACATCCTTAGTCATCAGGGAAATATAAATCAAAATGACACTGAGATATCATCTTATACCTGTCAGAATGGCTATGATCAAAAACACTGATAACAGCTTATGTTGGAGAGGATGTGGAGCAAGGGGAACACTCCTCCACTGTTGGTAGGATTGCAAACTTGTACAGCCACTTTCAAAATCAGTATGGCGGATTCTCAGAAAATAGGAAGTCATTCTTCCTCAAGACCCAGCTATACCACTCTTTTGCATATACACAAGGAATTCTCAATCATGCCACAAGGACACCTGCTCAACTATGTTCATAGCAGCATTATTCATAATATCCAGAACCTGGAAACAACCTAGGTGCTCCACAACCAAAGAATGGATAACAAAAATTTGGTACATATGCACAATGGAGTACTACCCAGCAGTAAAAAGCAATGACATCATAAAATTGGCAGGCAAATGGATGCAACTAGAAAATATCATCCTGAATGAGGTAAGCCAGACTCGGAAGGACAAACATGGTATGTACTCATTCATAAGTGGATACTAGATGCAAAGCAAAGGATAAACCAACTACAGCCCACAGCTCCAGAGGAGCTAGATAACAAAGAGGACACAAAGAGGGATGCATGGATAACCCTGGGAAGGGGAAATAGATAAGATTACCATGAGTAAACTGGGGATGGGGGGGGGCAATGGAGGGTAGAGGATGGAGGGTAAGAACATAAGGGAACGTGATGGTGGAGCTGGAACAGGGATGGAGTGGGAAAGCAATGAAAGAGATACCATGATAGAGGGAGACATCATGGGGATAGGGAGAAACCAGGTGCTAGGGAAGTTCCCAGGAATACACAAGGATGACCCTAGCTTAGACTACTAGCAATAGTGGAGAGGGTGCCTGAACTGGCTTACCCCAGTAATCAGACAGGTGAATACCCTATCATCATAGAGCCTTCATCTAGTAACTGATGGAAGCAGATACAGAGATCCACAGCCAAGCACCAGGCTGAGCTCCAGGAGTTTAGTTGAAGTAAGAAAAGAGGGATTCTGTGAGCAAGGGGCATCAAGATCATGATGGGGAAGCCTACAGAGACATCAAACCAAACTAATGGGAACTCACAAACTTTAGACCAATAGCTATGGAGCCTCCATGAGACTGGACTAGGCCCTCTGCATAAGCAAGACAGTTATGTACATAAGCTTGATTTGCTTAAGGTGCCCCCCTGGCAGTAAGATCAGGACCTATCCCTGGTGCATGAGCTGGCTTTTTGGAGCCTAAAACCTATGGTAGGACACCTTGCACATCCTTGATGCAGGAGGAGGGTCTTGAACCTGCCTCTACTGAATGGACCGGGCTCTGTTGACTTCCCATGGGAGGTTTTACCTTGCTGGAGGAGGCAATAGGGGACTGGTTGGGGAGGGGAGACTGGAGGGGAGAGAGGAGGAAAGAGAGGGGCATATGTGTTTGGTATGTAAAATGAATAAATAATTCCTTAATTTAAAAAGGGGGAAAATATTTTATTAAGAACTACAACTAAGATATTGATTGTTTTAAATTGTCAGTTTACAGAATGTAGATACTAAAATTTTGGATTCTTAGGTGTCATTAAATAGCTGACTACAGAATGCAAAACATTGAAATCCCAGGATCCCAGAAGTGAAAAGAGCAGTGACAGCCCAGCCTTCTACCCTGTGTCCTACACAGAGAGTCACCCAATCTTCTAGGACTGTGAGAACCTGATGACAAAATCTCCAGTCCACTGTAGACTTCAGTGTAAAACTGTAATCATAATAAGATCCATAGGAAGATGTAACTCCATCGAAAACTCAGCATTCACCATAATATGCCAATTTAATGGAACCGCGGCTTTCTCTGTAAAGAAAAAATAAAAGAGGTCAAAAAAGTTTAAAAAAATTATTGGAAGAATACATCAAACTCTTTGCGAAGTGCATCATGTAATTTTCTATAGGAAAAGATTCAACTGTGAACATTAATTTTTCCTTCTATGAGGAACTAAACCCTGACAGCTCCCAGCTTCTGCATACTTCCAGCTGTGGGTTTACTGGACCCTTTCTATGCCTTGGCTCTGCCTTAGTATTGGAGCTTGCTCAGACTCAAAGTTGAAAAGAATTTGAAACTGTTACTAGGCCTTGGAAACGAAATGGCAATTAGAGGATCATTAAGTAGAAAAGCTATTCAGAAGATGTGATCTAAAATAGCAGAAGAAATATTTCTACATGAGACACAGCTATCTGATTACATGGCAGAAGGGACAGGGATATTGGAGGGAGGTATCCTAGAACATCCTGTGGCATAGAATCTTTCATGGAATTCAGGGGATAAGAGGAACATCCCAGGGAGTTTCTTTCTAGCATGATAGATTGCAGACTGTAGCAGAGATGTATTGGGGCTTTGGAATTATCTCATAATATTTACACACCTGCAATTAGTAATTCCCAATAATTAAGTTAACTGATTTGTTTGTTTGTACAATGTTAAACACAACTGTATTCTTTAGTCCTAATACAAAAGCCACTTTTATAACTCACAATATTAAAGGGAGATATATATGTTGCTTTGTTTTTCATAGCACATTGGTTTGGTAGGGTCATATTTTCTGTGTATTATGAGCATGGACATCAATAATGCAAACCTAAAATTTTGCTACTAAATATTCATTAATTATGAAGAACTTGTAATTATTGTATTGTATTATGTATTGTATTTTTTGTATTGTATTATTACCTGTATGCAATACAGAAAGCACATTTGTTGAAATAAGTACGTTCATTGGTTCCACAGACTGGATAAAACTCTCTGGAACAAATTCCTAGAGGACTATACATTCCACACATTATCTGAAAAACACACAAAGATAACAGAAATATATTAGACAATGGGCTATTGAAGAAAATGTTCTTCACTCTTAGTCACTAATGTCATACAAAAGAGTTTAAATATAATCTACACATATATGTAAAGGACATATAACACACATAAAACATGTGAAAATAATTATCATATTTTTAGTTTGTAAGCCTCTGCTAATAAGAACACCACACAGCTAGTGTAACATGATCTTGTAAAGCAGCCACCTCACATTATAACATCTGTGATTCCCCACCAGACAACATTCCCTTTATCCCTCATCACATATTTTATTGATTATTCTCTTATTCCTCTGTAAATTTTCTGCAATTTGATGCCCATATTTACGGTATATTTACATGTCAATACTTCTCATTTATGTGTGTGTTCACAAACATATTTGTAATTTGCAATATTTTGGTAATTTATACAAAGAAAACAATACTATATATTATGTGCACATGGCTGACTCTTTACACATCCTTCTGACACATATATGCCACAGATATTGATATATAAGGATATTTAGAGGGACAATTTATTTATTTTCAAATTTAACATTTATTTTCAAATGTAGCATTCTCCCATATGAGTGTATGGAAGTCATCATTTTTAATAGTAAGTTAACCATTGAGCTGTCCCCACTGCCTGTATAGATATTGAATTATACATCTAATTGCCAATGGCTGGAATTTGGGATTAAGACACTCATTGTTGTATCTTGTATCAATAATAAGTTGTCTTGCATTTCTGGATTGATGTTTTGGACTTCTTGCAATGAAATATACCATGTTTTAATGTTTGAAGAGTTTCTTTTCTTTAGTAAATTTTACATTATATTGCTTCATTTATAAAAAAGAAAGCTTTACATTTTAAATTTCCATAGAAAATAAAAATAACTTACATATTTCCTGGTAAATGCTGATATTGTAAAGAAAGATTCTGAAAAGAGAACAGAGAAGACAGATTAAAAAAAATGTATAAAACAAAATTGTCTACCTTGTTCATGGTGAGAAGTACAAACATCTAAATGTAGCAGATGTACATTGATGTAAATTGTGTATACCTGTAAGTAATAAATCAGAATTTTGTGGCAGTGGTAAAACATTAAATAAAAATACATGCAAATCTAAATAATTGTAATTTCCAAATAGATATAGTTCTGTGAAAAGTAGTACTATATACTATGCATAATACAATATTATGTTCCATTTGTTAATAGATCTGGGTTTATTAACATTACATAACTTTTAAGTGAAATATCCTGACCTCAGAGTTCAAAATGTCTTCCATGTATTCACATAAGTTGGAAAACAATTAATCAGCTGTAATATCAAGGTTCTAGGTAACGTTTCACGAATCCTCACTTTGAAGTTCACAGCCAGTCTTGATCTAGACTGAAGATAAAAGACCCCCTAATGGAGGCCTTGACTTAGAGGTTCTAAGGCTATCAAACAAGTTGGATTTCCAAAGAATAGCATATTTAAAGACATTATTCTTTCCTTGACTTTGCATTTACCAATAGAATTTAGTTAGCAATCTGGAGTGCAAATTAGCAGAGACTGAAAGTCTACACAGCTTGTTCTAATCCTCTGCTCTCTGTAGCCTTCTCCAGTGTGGACTAGTT